>JAXQQM020073837.1:0-11941 GCA_034641835.2 Pinus albicaulis
TTTTGAGGCACTTGTTTCACCTGGATTTTCCAGCTTCTCATGGTTTTTGAGGCACTTTTTTCACCTGGATTTGCCAGCTTCTCAACCCTTTTCTGAGAATTATTCCATGCGGATCATAAGGCCATTTTTCTCCCAACAACAACTGTGTCCCTTCCAACATTTTTGAGACTTCATCAAAAGCTTGTCTCGTGTTGACCACAAAAGGTCCCACACTCATAGGAAATTTGTACATCAAACCTTTCTTCATGGGAAAAAAGTGAACTTGGTCTACATTAAGACTTTGCCTTATGAATTCTAGGGCGAAAAGTCGCATGGGTACAAAAGTTGGGAGCCTATAGGGCTCAATGCTAACTCCATATAGCCTTATCTCTGAGTAATCTTCGAATACAAACCAATCTCCAAATATGAAATTGCGTCCTATCTGTAGGAACTCCCGGGCTTTTGGTAGAAAGCATGGAGGAAGAGTTCCATTCAAAATTTTATAAGCAATAGACATGAAATGATTAGCAAATTCAAACAGCCCTGCTTCATTCTCTTCTTTTCTAATCATGTCGGTACAGAATAAAACAAATTGCTTATTTTTATTACTATCAACTATATTTAAACCCAAACTCATGAACTCTTCAATATTTTGATACAAAAGTAAGTAAACAACCAATGATGGAAATCTGAAGAAACCTGTTAGAGGAAAAGCTATCAATTGGGAATTTACTATTTCCTGCCAAAAAGACGGAATGTCAAGGACCACCCCTGGTTTCATCATCAGTGCAAACATCCCCAAGACTGATTTATCAACTTTGTGGTCATCGTATTTCCCCAAAATCTCCGTAATTCAGCTAAGAACTGGCCTATACTGAACATTGAACGCCTCCAAACTGAACTCTTCTCCTTCAAATTGATTTTTTTCTGGATTTGATTTCAAAAATGACATACAACGACTGAACTCTTCGTTTGAAAGGTCTTCAAAATACTGAACCAATGAATCTTCGGAGAATTGTAATGGAGACTTATCTTCTGGAAAGCACAATGCTTGGCGAATTAATTGTGTTGATACCTGCAGGACATTTTCTCCCTGAGAATTCATGACGAAACATTTACCAGGGTACATTGATGAGACTAACCATGAGATGAACTCAGGGAAGAAGTGAGTTTTCGGAACACAGGCGGACAACACACCAGAACTTTTCATAGCAGACAATACCGGGGATTTATCAGTGTTTAGGGTTACTTGGTAATGCAATAAGGGATGATTGACGGACGACGCGGTATCCTGGACATACTTTTCAGTATCCAGGAGGGGACTGAGGCTTGATGAACCAGACAAGGATATTCGTTTTTCCATGACTAACAGGAACTGAAAACAATTCGCGGGGTAACGGAAAATGCAAAGGCAAGAACACGGTTCAAAAGGGGAAAAAAAATCACACATGGACAAAACGGGACTAAAGAACTCTTTAATAAGCTACAGGAATCCGTAATAAATGCCGACATGATGTGGAAAAACCGTTGAGAGCGGATGACAGCTGTTTTCCACTTCGCCCGATGACGTCACTGCGGGGGGTCCTGGAGTACGGCGGAAAACTTCAACCTATACCCCCCGTAATGAATCCAAGCCATTGATCACGGCTCATCTAAGATTTTGACTAGTCAACTACGGGGGGTCAGGATTTGATAAACAACGAGCTACTTCTCCCCTCGCAATAACTTATCCGAAAGCACTTTTCTGTGATCACCACTTCCGCTCAAGAAATTTCTTGGAGCTTAAGCTTAAATAAAAACATATATTTCAATAAGGTTAATATTCATCAAGCTTTGAAATGCTTCTTTTATAATATAGTATAAAAACTTTATACTATAACATATGATTTTTTGATTTTCTAATTTTTTTGTATTTTTGATATTCAAAATAAAAATTGAAAAGGATATGCAGATATGATCTACAACATCTGGCTCCACCTGGGGATAGTGTTTTTACCACGAAACACTAAGAACCTGCAGATCAGTGCCTTCATTTCGGGCATGGAGTCACATATTGCTTGATGGAAAATGTACAATGATCACACCGGGTATATACAATGATGATGAAACTGCTTCTTAGTGCCAGAAATAATGCTTTAGATATTGCCCATTCACAGGCATATCTAATACTTCTCCTTCAAGATTTTCCAGCATGAAAGTGTTATTCATCTTGACTTCATTAATTTTGAATGGGCCATACCACAAGGGAACAAATTTGCCGTGTTTCCCTTTGTCTTCTCTTCGTGTATCCCATCTCAATACTAAGTCTCCCTTTTGAAACATGATTTCTTTTGCTTTCCTGTCAAATATTGCCTTCATCCTTTGCTGATAAGTGAGCAAGTTGTCCCGAACTTGATTTCTGTTTTGACTTAGCTCCATCACATTGTTCATTCTTCTGATCATGGCATTCGGTTCTGCTTGAGCATCTTGGAGGAAAGAAATCACAGGTTTTACCAACTGTGTGGGAAACAATGCTTGAGTGACGTATACGAGCTCATAAGGAGACTTGCTAGTAGACCTCCTAGTGTTCATTCTTGTTGCCCATAGAGCAAAAACTAACTTTGTATCCCAATTCTTCTGATTTTCACTGATTGTCTTCTTCAAAATTTTCACCAATGTTTTGTTGGAAGATTCCGCCAATCCATTTCCCTGTGGATGATAAGCTGTAGAATGAGACAATATCACATTATAAGACTAAAAAAAATTAATAAATCTGAGTGAGATGAAAACTTGGGCATTATCTGTCACAATCTTCACTGGACATCCAAATCTGCTAAAGATATTCTCCTCTAGAAACTTCATAACAACCAAATCATTTGCCTTCCTGGTGGGGATTGCCTCCACCCACTTTGTAAAGTAGTCTGTAGCAGTAAGTATCCACTTAAATTGCCACTGGATGGTGGATTAATTTCCCCAATGAAATCCAATCCCCATTGTCTAAAAGGTTCTTCAAAAAAAACAGGGAGGAGAGGTAATGGAGCTAGCTTTTTCTTTTCTGCAAATAATTGGCATTTCTGACAACTTTTGACTGTTTTATAAATATCAGCAAACACAGATGGCCAATAAAAACCTGATTTGAATATTTTATGAGCAGTTACCTTCCAGCTGTAATGACCTTTGCACAAGCATTCATGATATTCTTTGATCACTTCTGAAATTTCTTCCTCTGTCAGACATAACAACAACACACCAACAGGGTCCTTCCAATATAATTTTGCTTCAATTATGACATAAGGCTGAGCCTTAAGTTTTAAAGCTCTGTATTTAGCTCTATTTATTGAAGGGGGACAAGAAAGAAAGCATAAATAATGGACAATATCCTTATACCAATCTGAGTAGAGAAATTTATACTTAATTGTTGTCTTTGACTGATTATCACCTGTTTCTCCATCAACTTCCTCTACAGGGGCCAACAAATTGATTCCCAATGCTTGGAAATTGGACTCTGTCAATAATTTGGCCAATCCCAATCCTTTAACCAGTTTGGTTGGTTTTACATCCAAGTCATATTCTTGGATTTTAGCGATCCATTTTCCCCTTTTACCTTCCACATCACTCTGTACTAGTACATCTTTTACAGCTGAATTGGGAACGTATGCTAAGATTTGAGAATGAAGGATATAAGTTCTGAAAGCTTTCAATGCTTTCACCAGAGCGTATACTTGTTTCTCCAATATATTATATTTCAATTCTGCATCTCGGATAACTTTACTAAAATATGCTACAGGCTGTTCGTGCTTTTCTTCATTTCTCTGTAATAACACAGCTGCAATCGTCGAGGGAGATGCAAAGGAAAAAAATTGAAATGGCTTCAGATAGTCTGGACTGATTAGAACATGTGCTTCTTTTAAAGCCTCTTTAATCCTTTGAAAAGACTCCCTTGCTTCTTTGTCCCACTTCACTTCTGCATCCTTTTTTAACATGTTTGTTATCTTTTTGATGATTTCTGCGTAATTGGGAATGAATCTTCTTAGAAAATTAATTTTTCCAAGAAATCTCTGAATATATTTTTTTCTTCGGGGCAGTGGAATGGACTGTATTTCTTCAACCCTCGCCAGATCTATTTTCACACCTTGTTTTGAAACAATATGACCCAAAAGTTTACCTTCTTCCAGGGCAAACAAATATTTTTTATGATTGAGTGACAACCCATTCTTTCTACACTTCAGGAAGGCTTTCTGAAAATGTTGTAAATGCTCTTCATCGGAATTTGAGAAAATTGTGACATCATCTAAATAAACCACCACGAACTGATCACCTACGAATGCAATATCCATCGCTCTTTGGAATGTGGCCCCCGCATTCATCAGGCCAAATGGCATCCTGGCGTACATGAATGTTCCCCAGGGCGTAGTGAAGGCAGTTTTCTTCTGATCTTCTTTCTCCACAGCCACCTGGTTATACCCTGAAAAGCCATCCACCATAGATAATATATAAGCTCCAGTCACTTTTTGTAAGACAAAATCCATTTTCGGCAAAGGATAATTATCTTTCAATGAAGCCTTGTTCAAATTCCTGAAATCTACGCACAACCTTATCTCTCCATTTTTCTTTCGGACTGGTACAAGATTGGAAACCCAATCTGAATATATGAGTGGAACGATTATCTTGGCTTGCAACAATTTCTTCATTTCCTTTTCGATCGGAGCCAACAGCAATGGATTAATTTTTCTGAGATTCTGTTTATGTGGCTTGACTCCATTCTTCAGTGGGATTTTATGCTGTATGATACTCTTATCATATGTCTTCAAATCATCATAAGACCAAGAAAATACATCCTTGAATTGTTTGAAAAAATCTACATACCTTTCTTTGTAGTCCTTCGGGACCCCTTTGAACAACTTAATCATTTTAGGCTCCTGTTGAGTCCCTAAATTGCAATCTTCCACCTGCTCATCTTGGTTTACTTTCTTCTGATTCACTGCAATGTCATTTGTATCAAACAGTCTTTCAAGAGGCACCAAGCCTCTTGGAAAAACGTTATCTTTCAACTGAATGATCTGCTGACCACCAATATTCTTTTTCAGAGTCTTACCAGCCAATTCATCTTCATCTGATTCCAAATCAATCTGATGATCTTCAAAATCTTCAATCATCAACAGAAACTGCTTAATCTGTTCATCGTCCTCAAAGACCTGCCAGTGTTTAATATTGTCAGGGATCGAAGGTCTATGTCTCATCTCAATTTCATACCTTAGTTTCAGACTGATAGGAGGCTTGAATGTACTTGCTACAACCGCCAAAGAATCAGCCATTCTATTCTCTTCCCTTGGAACAAACTGTAAGTTGAAGGCTTCAAAATAATTTTTGATCAGATCCCAGACCTCATTCCGATATGCTCTTAACCTGGGATGTTTAGTTTGACATAAATTCTTGATCTGTCTTATGATTAATGCTGAATCCCCAAACCCAGTCATAAACTGAATTCCCATCTGCTTAGCTGTCTGCAAACTAATAATTAATGCTTCATATTCTGCAACATTATTAGTGGATTCAAACTCCAATTTGAAGGAAAAAGGCACAAGATTACCTTCCGGAGAAACAAAAATGAAACTAGCTCCAGTGCCTTCTTTGGAAAACGCACCATCAAAATAACACTTCCACAGCTTATCTGAATGTAGCTCCTTATGTACTATTGCTGAAGGGAGCTACCCTTGAGATTCTTCAGCAAATTCTGCATCTTCATGCAGCATGAAACAAGAGAGGTCATCCTTCTCTTGGCCATAAATTGGTGAATTACTTGCATCTTTCTTGGTAGTAGTTTTTTGAAATCTAGTCTCTCTATACAACCTTCTTTCTTCACCATTGAAAACGGGAATGATAGCATATGTAAAGTCCAGCTTCAAAACTCCTCCAAGCTTTGCCCCCCATGATCTAGATAATAACATACCAAACCTGGCTGGAATATCTGCCACTACAACATCCATCATAATGCTTTTGGCTGGGATTTGAGCCAATGAAACAACCATATCCTTAATAAGACCCACACACTTAACCCTTTTTTAGTCAAAAGAGTAAAGGTCTCTGTATGGCTTAGTGATTTGTAAATTTAACTCTTTCATCACACTCAATGGCATCAGATTGTGTGATGCACCACAATCTAGCATACAATTATGCAAAACAAAATCATGTAACAGAAGTGATGTATAAAAAGGAGGGACAAATGAATCTACCTCTTCAACATGATGTCCAAATGTAACCACTGGCTTTTCTTCCTGCAGATTTATTGTATCACTCACTTCATCAGGCTGAGACAGATTGATAAATTCAACAATCTCTTTCTTGTAACCAGGTGTTTTTATTAATTCAAGAAGAGGTACTTGTATCTTCACTTTCTCCAACTCTTTCGACAAACTGAAATTTTGATTTGATCTTGTCAACTTTTCAGGTTCTTCTTGATCGTTCTTGGAATTTGAGTTTTGATTAGAAACAGTAACCACTTTCTCCAAAATATTAGAATCTCTAACTTTTGTTTGAGAAGCTTCTGCTTGCTGCTTTTCCTTCTCTTTTTCTTCGTTCATGGGCTTTTTTCCCTTATCTGTTTTCTTAGTTTGATCTTTCTGGAATGGAGTCGCCATTGGAGCAGGTGCTGCTTCTGATTCTTTTTCTTCATTGTCTTGAGTCCTTAGTCTCTTCTTTGACCTCAAATCATACTTTTTATGCAACTCAG
Source organism: Pinus albicaulis (assembly GCA_034641835.2). Classification (NCBI taxonomy): domain Eukaryota; kingdom Viridiplantae; phylum Streptophyta; class Pinopsida; order Pinales; family Pinaceae; genus Pinus; species Pinus albicaulis. Next base: position 6,689 of record JAXQQM020073837.1, read on the forward strand.
ATTGCATGAAGTCTGTGAACTGTCTGCAGTAATCATCCATCTCTTCTTGATCAAATGAAAGATCATTTTCTTCCACTTCTTCTTCTTCAGCTTCTTCTTCTATTTCATCGTCTTCCATATACACAACAGAAATTCGAGCATCATCCTCTCTCTCATCCTCATCATCTGCTAAACGGGACGGGGCTGCCTCTATGTACAAAGGTGCTTGCACCTGATCTAGATCTTTCTTCTCTCTTTGTAGAATCTGTAGAGGCTGTTTTTTAAATTGAGGATTGAAAACCCCTCTGTTCTGTCTTGCAAGCTTACTATCTATTTCCAATTTCACCAATTTATTAGACAGGTTTTTTATGACCTTAGTCATATCGTCAATTCTCAGGTCTTGAGCTGAGGCTTCTTCTTTAACTTTTCCTTTATCTTGAACTTTACCAGCAGCTGACATATTAGCCTCGATCTCCAGAACATCAGTTTGGATCTGCTATAATGTGGGTGATCTCCTTTCCCTCAATGTGAAACTGAATTCAGGTTCAAACACACCAGCAAAAACAACCCTTGCTCCAATAGGAGGGGGTTTCATTTCAACAGGCAAACTATTATACAATTTATTAAATCTCTTCACAAAATCTTTCATGTTTTCATCAGGTCTCTTCTTTATTGCATTGAATTCTGTCAAAGAATAGCCATGGTCCCTTTTTTCACCCCATCTCTCGGTGAAACGCGTTTTTAGGGTATCCCAATCATTAATGGTACCATTAGGCAATTATTTGAACCATTTCCTTGCCTCTCCACTTAGAGACTGAACAAAAAGTCTCATTACAACGTCCAAATGTTCAACATTTAAATTCTCAGCAAACGTGAAAAACAGAGGCAAGTGTTGTTCTGCAGTTATTTCATCTTCACCAGTAAATATAGGGAGTAACTTGAGATACTCCTGAGGCATATCATGCAGTGGTTGCGGTAAATTTAATGGTGCATATCTATTCATCAAGAAAACAGGGGCTGCAGGGACTGCCATGTTTACGCCCGGGTTAACTGCTCCTTGAGCGGGGGTAAAATGAATACCAGTTGTAGGTAGGGATGAATGAGGGTGAAACAACTGATATAGGAGTTGGAGTATGAATGATTGCAGAAGCGCTGGCAGCTATATGGGGTTGAGTTTCTATAAAAGGAAAAGACACAAACTCCAAATATTGCTCTTCTAATGTGGGTTCTTGAAAACGAATGGGTGATGGTGATGATTCTTCTTCCGAAAAAATGAGTTTTTTGGAAGCTTTCTTGGAGGAGAAAACGTCTGAACTGCTGCCTGGTGCGAGCAGTGTAGTTTTAGGTGTATCTAATATTTTTGGTTTCTGGCCCTTCTTTGAAACAAGCTTCTCAGGATCAGACAAAACAGGAACTTTTTGCTGAGAGGTATCTGACCTCGTGTGAGGTTTCTTGGGAGCCAGAGCTATTTTCAAACAAACACAACGTACTATTTCCTCCTCTCTGAACAACCAGAGGAAATTTAAAACAAAACCCAGGGAAAATCTTCGAATCTTCGTTCCCCGGCAACGGCGCCAATTAATGTTGTTCCTTGAGAAACAATTCCTTGCTGTGTAAAGGAATCCATGCTCAAGACATTAAATATTATGTCACAAACAAGTATATATTTGTCTCTATTTATTAAACCTTCAAATATTAATAATATAATCTCCAAATATCAAACCCCTACAAGTTCTGCAATGCCATGTTCTCTTTAAGCTGAAGTGAATGAATGGAAGAAAAATAAAGAAAAGGATTTCAATTTGATATGCTACTTAAAACAGAATCTACCATTATAAAACCCTGAAGAAGTGAGCAACAATAAAGTTAAAATAGAGGAGCGCCCATTAAGGATGTTTAACTCTTAGATACACAGATATCAAGAGACCTGCAACTCAAATCACTCTATTTTATTCATAGATATGGAAACGAAATGAAAACTGGAAAACTATTCAACATAGATAGAATGAAGGAAACTTTCAAAACTTTTCATTGATTCAATATTTTTCAGTACAAAATTAGGCTTCAAGGTCCAAAAACTCAGAACCTTTCTCTTTCTTCAAATTGTCTTTAAGTACATTATGACAAAACAGTTTCTAGTAATGAAGCTGATTCTAACTACTCTAACCAATTTTAACTGCCTAAACTATTAACTTTCATGGAGGTACATGCCTCGAAAAAGTCTTATTATATTTGCATAATCCTGAGAAATGACATAATGAGAATTTTTATAACTTCTAATCTAAAGGAACAGCTGGTCCTGAAGTGGCTACGGAATCGACGGCTACTTTTGATTTATCTGTTGGGATTTTTTTGCTGTGTCAATGGAGAAGATTTTGCATTTTTTCCAAAGTTCACTTTGAGTTGTAGGAGCATTCCTGTAGCTGAGGTGTTACAATATAAATGCAACTGCCTAATTGTGAGTGAGTCTTTCTATGAAGAGTGCTTTTACCATCCATAGCAAATTGAAGTGCCTCTGTAAAAAGTTAAACACTGTCTCTCCCTTTAAAACTTGTGTCTTTTCATGCCTGCTATATGCTCTGCTCTTTGCCAGTGTTAATGCATCTTCATAAAACTTCCATGTCAAAATATTTCCCTTTTCTGTCCAGCATGAAGGCAAACCTATTCGGATCAATTTATCAAAAGTTATATCAAACTTCTTTACCGCCTCCTTAATTCTCAGTAATCTTTTCTTTGCAACTTTCCGTAGATCATTCTTAATTATCATTTTATTAACTTCTTCAGCATAAAATTATCTGTCTTGTATCTGAATATCTTCTAACTCTTCATTTGATTTGGAATTGATAAAATTTAAAAACCTCCTAGCCCAATTTTCTCTTTTAATGACCGTTTGTTTTTCAGATGATATCTCCTCTTCATGGTCTGAGATGAGGCGTTTCTCTGTAGCAATTATACTTAGGGAATCCCAACTTGACTTCATTTCAGATATAATTTCAGTCCAAATAATATGTTTAGCTCTTAAAAGTGAGATGTTACCTTCTAGCTTATCCTTGAGCTCCTTAACTTCATCTTCGGCCTTTTGTAGTTTCTGCTTATTTTCATTTGCTTTATCTTCCCATCCTCTCATCATCTTAATAGCTGTTTCCAAATCTAATTAAACCCGCTTAAGATCACCTTCAACTATCTTCAGTTCTGTGCTGAGCTGAACAATTTAGGTTTGAGGATCCGCATCTCTGTCACCTGTAGGAACAACAAAAGTGCAAGTATGGTTTTGAATTTGATTCTGCAGAGATATAGCAGTCTACTTCACTTTGGAAAACTCTTCATCTTTTTGTAACAATTGCAGACATAACTCTTCCTTTTCTTTTTCCACCTCAGCTACTTCTGCAGCCATTGAGTGCTATGTAGCTGGTAATTTTAACTTTTTCCTTAGTGAGGATATTTCTACTTCTGCACTTTTCATGAGTTTTTGAATTGCAGCTTTATCATTTGGATCCACACCAATTTTCATAATGATCTTCTTCAATTCTTCATTTTGAGTTGTTAATGCCCTTGAATTAGCTTTCTCCATTTTGCATTGTCTGATGAGCTTTGCAAGCATGTTTTCAGTATTGACTGCTGTGGCATTAGTCTTGCTCAAATCATTTACAATCAACTACTCGGTCTGCATATGAAGATTCATTTTGTCCCACAATGGGATCTTTTTAAAATCCATGATTATGTTTACCTCATTAAAGCTGCTCGACGACCCAAGGGACATTCCCTTTGGATGTGACAGAACCATTCTAAATTGATCTTTTTCAATATCCATTACAGTCAATAATCTGGTCTGATCAGTAGCTGTGTGATGTTCTGCTTGTGCTTCTACATTGGCTTTTATTCTCTGATTTCTTTCTTCAATTTGCGTGAATACTTGCTTGATTGCCAGCATCCTTTCTGAGTAAAGTTCATGTCTTCTAGGAGAAGAGGGAACACTTGATTCTTCATTGATATGAAGGGAAAAACCAGGTGAATTGGGAGAATGATCTTCTGCTAGTTTGGTTCTCTTTTCTTCTTTGGGTTCCTCATTATCTATTTCAATAACATCTTCTCTACTTCTTTTGCTTGCCCTTTCCATAATGGCAGGTGTTTGAATGCTGGTTTTTGAGGCACTTGTTTCACTGGGATTTTCCAGCTTCTCTATATCAGGCTTGCTTACATGGGAGAATGCAGCATACCCATTCTCAACCCTTTTCTGAGAAATTATTCCATGCGGATCATAAGGCCATTTTTCTCCTAACAACAATTGTGTCCCTTCCAACATTTTTGAGACTTCATCAAAAGCTTGTCTCGTGTTGACCACAAAAGGTGCTACACTCATAGGCAATTTGTACATCAAACCTTTCTTCATGGGAAGAAAGTGAACTTGGTCTACATTAAGACTTTGCCTTATGTATTCTAGGGCAAAAAGTCGCATGGGTACAAAGGTTGGGAGCCTATAGGGCTCGATGCTAACTCCATACAGCCTTATCTCTGAGTATTCTTGGAATACAAACCAATCTCCAAATTTGCAATTGGGTCCTAACTGTAGGAACTCCCAGGATTTTGGTAGAAAGCATGGAGGAAGAGTTCCATTCAAAGTTTTATAAGCAATAGACATGAAATGGTCAGCAAATTCAAACATCCCTGCTTCATTCTCTTCTTTTCTAACCATATCGGTCTAGAATAAAACTGATTTCTTATTTTTATTACTATCAACTATATTTAAACCCAAACTCATGAACTCTTCAACATTTTGATACAAAAATAAATAAACAACCAATGATGGAAATCTGAAGAAACCTGTTAGAGGAAAAGCTATCAATTGGGAATTTACTATTTCCTGCCAAAAAGACGGAATATCAAGGACCACCCCTGGTTTCATCATCAGTGCAAACATCCCCAAGATTGATTTATCAATTTTGTGGTCATCGTCTTTTCCCAAAATCTCCGTAATGCAGCTAAGAACTGGCCTATACTGAACATTGAACGCCTCCAAACTGAACTCTTCTCCTTCAAATTGAGTTTTTTCTGGATTTTATTTCAAAAATGACATACAACGACTGAAATCTTCATTTGAAAGGTCTTCAAAATACTGAACCAATGAATCTTCGGAGAATTGTAACAGAGACTGATCTTCTGGAAAGCATAATGCTTGGCAAATTAATTGTGTTGATACCTGCAGGACATTTTCTCCCTGAGAATTCATGACGAAACATTTACTAGGGTACATTGATGAGACTAACCAAGAGATGA
>JAXQQM020065288.1:0-64724 GCA_034641835.2 Pinus albicaulis
GTTTGAGTGGGAGCAATTGCGGAAGATGTTAAATTTAGGGTCGAGAAATTTAACGGCCAAAACTTCCCGTTGTGGAAGATGCAAATGGAAGATTATCTATATCAGAAAGAACTGTACCTACCATTGAGCAGAAAAACAAATAAGTTGACGACTATGACATATGAAGAATGGGATGTTAGTATGAATCTTTCGTCGTAAAAGATCACTTTAGCTACACATAACAAATAGCCCTAACATCGATTATGGCTGCCAAATATCTTTAAATCTGCAATTAGGTGATCCAAATAATGCTGCACAAATCCAGATCTAAGCATAAAAGACATTAAGCAGATAAAATAAAATGTGGCTCCATGCATCCAATAGACAAGATAAGAACAATGTATTTGAAAGAATTTTTATATTATATTAAAAAGGGGCACCTGAGAGGAAAACAAGAAAGGTGTTTTCCGGTTCTTCTCAATGGGATGGGTTCTTGAAAGTCCTCAGCATTTCAGATCTAAAATTTCTCTCTCTTGTTGGTGTAGAAAACCCAGACAAGCATAGAACTCAAAGGGAGCTCACAAGGCAGAAATGAAGAATGTGACCTAGTATAGATCCAGAGTGATCTAATGCAATGAAGGTGACTAATGAATGGGGAAAACCCTTCTATTTATAACAAAATATTAGGGTGATCTAGAACTTGGTGCATGAACAAAATATTATTAAACAAATTCTAGAACCACCTTTTAGGAATATTTTATTATATTTGTTGGAGGGAAAAGGATTTTTGACTTGGGTAAATTCCTTTATTTATAAATAATAAATAAATAAATGATTTATTTATTATTTTATGGAAATGGTGGGAATATAATTAAATAAATAATGATTTATTTAATCATTTATAAATGGCTTAGTCAAATTTAACTAGGAATATTATTTAAAGAAGGATTTAAATAACTTATTCCTAGGAAATAATCAAATAAATAAGGATTTATTTAATTAATTTCCTTGTTTTGGGTTAAATATGACCAGGAAATATAAACAAACAAGTTATTGCACATGGTGAAAGCAATTTTACTTAGGGTAAAATTGGTCTTACATGGTGTACTTGGGTTCATCTATTGATAATAGGTTAGATGACCAAAAAAATGGTGTCATAGATTGCCCCCCAACATACGAGTGTTAGGAGAAAATCGCATGAACGAAGTACGTTGTAAGAACTCAATCATTAGACATCAAGAGGGAAGTGAGAGAGAGAAATGTAAGGTAGTCTAAAGTGCTAAAGGACTAGACCCTGAGGAGACGAGACTTACAGGTGCAACAAGTCTCTAGTTGATGAAGTGGTACCTGTGCTAAAGGCGGCGGGGAGGCATACCTATGCCCGCCGAGACAATAGTACAAACAATAAGGCGCCCGAAAAACCACGAAACGCAATAATGAAGCATGTGATGGCCTAAACATGAACCAGATAAATAGAATGATGAATCCCACATACATGCCATGCCTGGAATAACCTTCAGGACTTATACAACAATATTTTAGTACATGAGATACAAATACACCCAAATGCCCCCTACACATGGGGAAGGGCTCGCAAAATATGACTGATACATGAAAATCAAAGAGGTGCTGCAAGCGGCTGAGGTCGATATCATCAAATGAGAGGAGCTGCATCAAGGGCTGAAATGAAGAAGTCATCCGGGCATGTGGGGGGCTACCTACAGGGCCACCCCCTCATGAGGGTTGAGACATCGCACACACGCCCGGGAATCACCAATAGCTGCTATTGCATCACTGGACCATCAAGTGTATAGATCACGATCATGCTGAAAAGAGCTCGAACCAAGGTACACTGCCCCCTAGACCTAGCTTCTGGAGTAAATGAGCTGATGTCGACAGAAGTAGGTCCGCCATAGGTGAGGCAATAAGGGAACCCCAACTAAGGCACGAGAGAAAATAGTAGAGCGATGAATAGATAGACACTAATGATGATAATGGAATGAGGGATACAGAGTAGCGATTGGACAACTTCCCTTGTTAGAGCATAAGGGGCATGAATGGCTTGGCAGCAACTAACACAATATCAAGGAGGATAGGTGACAATGGTACTAAAGGCCATAATGTGCAACACGAGAGAGGGACCAAACGATGAAGGATGGAGGGCTATAGCGGGATACAAAGGGATTCGAGATAGACTCCATGATAGATGAGGACTCAACTCGGATGCTCTAAACAAGGGCGACTCAATGGTGCTGCCACACAGTAAAGGTCCAAATGGGGGACCATAAAAACATGAGTACAAGATGGTAACTCACGAAGAATATCAACACGAGCATGGACAAGTATGGAGGCCAAGTGGTGCCCCTAGTATGAGTGTTGCAAGTGAAGAAATTCGATTTTGAGGAGTGTTATGGTTGAGGGGCATAGGTGCCCCCAAGCATGTATAAAGGGGAATCTAAACACATTTTAATGATATGGTGTGCCATTTGTTTTTGTTATGGTTATGCAGTATGAGAAAGGAAATGGAGGATTACCAATCTCTTTTAGTACTGCATATATGAATCAAATGGACTTTAAGTTTCCGGGTTGGCATACCTGGTGTCACTATCCCAAAGAGAGGATTTGGAGATAATGAACTGATGCTCTCGTAGAAAATATATAGGTTGGTCAACAATAATGTCTAAGAGACTGGGTTGCTGATGTAAAATGAAGGAACGATAAGGAGTATCGTCCCTAGAGTGATCTGAAGTGATATGGGACTCTAGAGGTTTTTCTAAATATGGAAGAATAATGGTACTAGAGTCGACACGATCAAATACACTAGGAGAGTTGTGGAGAATGGCTTCGCTTAGTCGCTCACATATGGGTGCCCCCTTACCCAAACATTGGTTGTCAATGTAATGGCCACAAGGTGTGTGTGGTTCGAATATATGGGTTCGATGTAAGGGGGGATGGATAAATTCAGGGGTGGTGACTACTTCCATAATGTCGTCATCGTAATAAAAGATGGGGTGACTAGTGGAAGAAAGATCACCTGACGTGGCGAAGCTACTTGACTCATTATTATGAGAAGAGAGGTTCACATGCGCATAGTCACAAGGGGGGATGGAAGAGTAAGCAGATAAAGGATCTACCGATGTTGAGCCTAGGGTGATCGCTGAAGGAAGGTCAAGCGAAACAACAGGGGAGGATTCAGAGGGAATGTTCCCCGAGGGTCTCACGAATGATGATAGGTAGAAAATGGTGGACGAAGGCTCCATCATCTTGAAATCAGGAGGGGGAATTTCAATGGGAGTAGTCATGTCTGGTAGTTCTGCCGAAGCAAAACGTGCAAATAGGGGAGAGGTGGACTCGTTGCGCATGGCCTTGAATTGGTGGACCGCGGCTAGAGAGGTGCGAAATTCCTCAAGGCGGGGACAAAGGTGGGTGTAATGGCCATGGAGATCACACAAAGCACATGAGTGGTTGGTGTGAATAGTCTTGGGGTTCTTGGCCGCGGTTGTGGAAGGAACAGAGGTTTCCGGGACCATGGACTCAGGGAACGCGACATTAACCATGGGCTTGAGATGAGGAAATTCAGGACAGGTATGGGTGGCGTGACTGACAACATCACACAAAGCACACTGGATGGTATGCTTTGGAGGCCGAGGAGGGGCAGGGTTTGTCGGGGCAGCCTTGTTCTTTGATGCCTCTTGCGAGCTTTGCCCTTCTTACCCGAAGCGGTCACAACAAGAGGTGGTTCCTGTCGAGGTGACTGAGTCACTGTTGCAGCGGGAGAAGTCATGGGGACCGGTTGAACAGGGGTCAAAGCGAGATAAGGTTTGGGTTGACTAGGCGGGGTAGCGTCTGAAGGATCAAGGTACCAGACGGGTATACCCAAGGTCAAATTGGGGAGGGAGAGGGTGGCCATGATGGGCACCGAATAAAATTCGGGAGGTGGAGCAAGGAAAGGTATCTGACCAGCGGGGTAATGGCCAGGAGGTACGTCTCCAAGATGATTGAGACCTGGTGGAACCGACCCAGGGGGATAGAGGGGCTCATGGGTACCAGCTGTAGGAGAAGGGCCAGAAGGAAGAGGTCTGGCTGGCTGAGGCGAAGGGCTAGGAGCAGGTTGTGGTGGGTGAGGTTGAGGTTGAGGTTGCTAACTAGCCAAAGCGGGCCGCTTAAGGTCAATCTGAGATGATTGCATCATTCAAACATTCGCTAAGCTGGGATTAGAGACAAGAGGAGGAGGAAGACCAGGGAAGGTTCCAAGTAATGAGGAGTCTTTGTAGACACCGGGAGAGACACTGGTCAAAGAATCGACGGTTTGCTTATTGGCTACAGAAGAGATGGTCAACTCAGGGAAGGTCTGAGATTTTGGTTCATGATATGCAACTGGTCAATGGTGACTATCTTTCCATTATGAGGGAAAAACATCTTGCGGTGACCTGCGGATGGGACAGCAGACATAGCATAGGTGTAGCTACGCCCCAAAAGAATGTTATAGTCAAGAGGGGCGTCGATAACTTCAACGTCGACACAAATAGTCTTGCCCGCAAGGGTGATAGGACAGTTGCATAATAGGCCAATGGGCTGGGAGGTATGGCCATCCCACGCACGAAGGGTGATTGTGGAAGGGGCCAGCTTAGGAGATTCGAGTTGTTTCCAAATCGAAGCAGACATCACACAGGTAGATTCCCCCTCATCAATAATACACTGAGCGACGTTGGCATTTCGGATTTTGACTGGGATTTGGAAAGCGACAGAAGCAGGAAGGGGAGGATGTTCTGATTGACGGGCATCGAAAATAATCAATTGGTCATCAACAGGATCTACAGCACCCATGGCAGATAGTAGAGCCTTCTTTTGAGAAGGACATGAGTGGAGGAGTTCCAGTGTTGAAACGGCAGCAGGAGATTGCACCAAATCATCTACTATGCTATATGAATGAGCAGCTCGACCAAAAGCAGCATTTCGGCGTAATGGGCCCTTAGGAATCTTGGTATGAACCTCAACTTTGGGCTGAGGGATATGCAAGGGACCATTAGATGTCAAAAGAGGCTCTGTAGAACCTGAAGAAGGTGACTCGGGGATAGATGGAGCGGGAGGCTTGGGGTACTGACGAGACTGAGTTTGAAGGTTAAGGTCGACAGGTAACGGTTGATCAGATTTCATCATGATAATCGGGTAATCGAAGGAAACAGAAGGGGAAGGTTGAGTGGCCGCTTATCCGTCAGGTGGTTGGGTAGCCACAAATCCCTGATGTGCATCTACCTGCTCTTGAGGGGGTGGTGACTGCTGTTGCGGGGGTTGAGAAGGCAAGGGAGGCGGAGGTGCTGATGCTGGAGGAGTTGGAGTACTAAGCTGAGGATATGGATGATAATGAGGTTGGGTAACAGTGTGGTAAACAGGGGGTTGGGAAGAAAGAGGAGGCATGCCGGATCTTGGATGCATGCTACCAGGAGGGGGAGCATTGCAGGAAGTGGTGCCCCCTCCCCCAGGAAAATCGTAGCTCATGGGAGGTTGAGCGGATGGATGAGAGAGAGCTCCAACGATACCGTCGATGGCATGGGGTGCCCCTGGTGCGTTAGCGCCATCGGGTCTGGGGAGGTCAGGAAGGACGGTATAAACATAACCAGATTGAGCATAGATCAGGTCATATTTCAAGGCTATTTGGAGGGTGGCTTCTTCGGTTTGAGGAAAATGTGATGCGACATATTTGCCAATGGCGGGTAAGAGATATCTAAGGAACCAGTCCATGTAGACATGGTCTTCGAAGGTAGGGGCTTGACATAGGCTCTTTCTTCTCTGCCATTCCTTAACATGATTGAATAGGCGGGTCGCAGACGATTGACGGAAAGAAGTCAAAAGTTCAATACCAGTGTCATAATGAGGGGGAAGCTGGAAATAAGATAAGAAGGCATGGGAAAGGGTCTCAAAGGTGGTATGGGAAGAGGTGGCTTGATCAACATACCATTTAGAAGCTTTTCTGGTAAGCGTGCGTTGGAACAATCGAAGACAGATGGAGCCATCGGTGATGGAATTGGAGGAACACCACATGTGGAAAGATCGGATATGGTTGGAGGGATCGTCACTAGCAAGGCCTTCGAACTTGGGAATGTCGGAGGGGAGCTTGGTTGGCATAGCAGGCCAACTGACATCATGGCGAATAGGATCATTGATTAGCTTATTGAAGTCGGGGAGACTGAGACCGACCATATAAGGGAGCAACGGGGTGGTCGAGGTAGGTCCCGTAGTGGTTCCACTGGAAACGGACCCAACAGTAGAACTGGGGTTGCTGCTAGCGCTAGGCCCGGAACTAGACATGGTGAAGGTAACAGGGGGATAACCAAGAGTAGGGGGAGAACCCGAACAATCAGAAGAAGAGTCGGAGTGCGGACTCGGGGGAGAACTTACTCGATAACGGCGGGAAGGAGGAAGTCAACCAACCGGAAACTGAGGGTGAAGGCCAAGAGTCTCCGGGACAAATGCCTTGGAGGCGCAATGATGACGGGAAGAAGAAAAACTGACAAGGGCAGGGAGGGGCTACATCAAGTAGGTCAATGTCGAAACAAGGGTAGAGAGGTGCAGTGTCAATTGATTTTAAAGTCTTTGCCAGGCGGTGTTAACCAGGCTCTTCTTCGCTTAAGGTCAGTGTGTGGCATGTGTTAATTTTAATTGTTTAAACCCAGACATTTTGAGAGTAAAAGAAAAAGTGTGCTGCGTAACTGAAAATAAATCTGCAGTAAATAAGACTGAAAGAACAAAAAATTAACAGCTAACAATGCATCAATCTAACCCAAGAAGGTGGGTCTCTCAAAACTAGTCTATAAGAGGGAAAAAATATAATCAAAGCACGCTAAAAGAGGCCAATAGATCTAAGGTCGGGAGGGACAGGGATCTAAAGGAGAAATCTACTGGAAAGAGGTGCAGAAAACAGCAAAGAGGCGGAGACAAGGTTGTTGTTACGAAAGAGGGGATCAGCTAAAGATAGGAGGGTCAAAGAGGTGACCCTAGAGATGAACCCAAACAAAACTAGATGAGGTGTTTTGAAAGGGAAAAGAGCTGATCTATAGGGATCTGAAAATGAGGTATCAGATCTGAAATAAATAAGGCTGAAACTCTGGAAATTCAGACTTCTGAAACAGAGAAAACTCTCCCACAAAAAGTGAAGGGTACTAGAACCCTAATGGGCAAGATTCCCACTTAGTTGAGTGAAACAGATAAGAAACAGGTCTAAACGGGCAGAGACAGAGGCTGGAAAACCCTGACAGAAGCTTCAGACAAACCCTGAATAAGTGCTGGAAAATTGCAGAAAAAAGTGCAGGTTGCAAGTTCTGACCTGTTTGCAGTCCAGGTCACAGTTTTGGAGCAGAAAAGTGCGACCTTAAGGCCAGGTCGTAGTATTTGGGCCGATAAGTGCGACCTGCAGATCCGGGTCTCTCGGCGGCAGATTTTAGAAAAAGTTTTCGTCTCAGCTGCGGTTGATGTCGGTCACCTGCGCAATAGGGCCAGAAACACATGAAAGTTAAAAAATTTAATGTTTGAGGGTTTTATAGGTGAAAAGCACCATAAAAGTAGGAAAAATGGAAAACTGAAGAGAAACCCTAGGGTCTGAAATAGCTGGATATGCAAGAATATATGAAACGACAGCGGTTGCAAAAGAAAACCCATGTGGAGTTGCCAGTTGTTAGTATGAATCTTTCGTCGTAAAATATCACTTTAGCTACGCATAAAAAATAGCCCTAACATCGATTATGGCTGCCAAATATCTTTAAATCTGCAATTAGGTGATCCAAATAATGTTGCACAAATCCAGATCTAAGCATAAAGACATTAAGATAAATTAAAATGTGGCTCCATGCATCAAATAGGCAAGAGAACAAGAATGAAAATGTATTTGAAAATTTTTATATTATATTAAAGGGGCACACGAGAGAGGAAAACAAGAAAGGTGTTTTTGGTTCTCCTCCAAATGGGATGGGTTCTTGAAGTCCTCGGCATTTCAGATCTAAAACTTCTCTCTCTTGTTGGTGTAGAAAACCCAGACAAACATAGAACTCAAAGGGAGCTCACAAAGCAAATGATGGAGAATGTGACAATGATAATGGCTCAAAGTCAGACCAAAAGTATAGATCCAGAGTGATCTAATGTAATGAAAGGTGACAAATGAATGGGAAAACCCTTCTATTTATAGCAAAATATTAGGGTGGTCTAGAACTTTGGTGCATGAATAAAATATTATTAATCAAATTCTAGAACCACCTTTTAGGAATATTTTATTATATTTGTTGGAGGGGAAAGGATTTTTGACTTGGGTCAATTCCTTTATTTATAAATAATAAATAAACAAATGATTTATTTATTATTTTAAGGAAATGGTGGAAATATAATTAAATAAATAATAATTTATTTAATTATTTATAAATGATTTAGTCAAATTTAACGAGGAATATTATTTAAATAAGGATTTAAATAACTTATTCCTAGGAAATAATCAAATAAATAAGGATTTATTTAATTAATTTCCTTGTTTTGGGTTAAATATGACCAGGAAATATAAACAAACAAGTTATTGCACATGGTGAAAGCAATTTTACTTAGGGAAAATTGGTCTTACATGGTGTACTTGGGTTCATCTAATGATAATAGGTTAGATGACCAAAAAAATGGTGTAACATGGGATATTCTCGATAGAAAGGCACTCAGAACAGTACGGTTGTGCCTCGCGGCATCGGTAGCTCAATATTTCGAAGGAAAAAACAACATAGGGTTTGATGCAGACGTTGGAAAAACTATATGAAAAACCCTCGACCTCAAACAAGGTATTTCTTATGAAACGACTATTTAATATGAAGATGTCGGAAGGTGGATCTGTTGCAGACCATTTAAATGAATTTAATACAGTTACCAGTCAGTTAAGTTCTGTAGGGGTAAACTTTGATGATGAAGTTAGAGCTGTGTTATTCTTGTGCTCATTGCCAGAGAGTTGGAATGGTTTAGTAATGGCCATTAGTAACTCTGTCTCTGGATCTAGTACTTTAAAGTTTGATGATGTTGTTGGTGCTATCCTTAGCAAGGAAATGCGACGAAAAAGCTCCGGTGAGACATCAGGTAATGCTTTGAGTGCAGAGTCTAGGGGAAGAAGAATGGAAAGAGGAAAGAGCTCGGGATATCGCAGTAAATCAAGGAAAGGCAAATCCAAGTCTAGATCGGGGATAGTGTGCTGGAATTGCGGAAAGAAAGGACACCTAAAGAAAGACTGTAGATCTCGGAAGGGAAAAGAAGGAGACACACAGCAAGAAAACAATCATGAAGCAAATGTGACAGGTGATGTGTTACAAGATGCCTTGATTCTTTCTTTCGAAAATGTTACTGATTCTTGGGTTGTAGATTCAAGGGCCTCATTCCATGCCACACCTGATAAGAAATATTTTCATGACTATGTTCAAGGAGATTTTGGACAAGTCCATTTGGGTGATGATAAACCCTGTAAAATTGTTGGAATGGGTAAGGTTCTTGTAAAACAATAGAATGGAAACCAATGGCTATTAAAGGAGGTAAGGCATGTTCTAGATCTAAAGAAAAATCTGATTTCAACAGGGAAGTTAGGCAGTGAAGGTTGTGTGACAACTTTCACAGATAAAACTTGGAAGGTCACCAAAGGAGCGCTGGTAATAGAAAAAGGTGAAAAGGTTGGTACATTTTATTTATGCAATGGTATTTCTAACTATGTTAATGCTTTAACTTCCAAAGGATCAGATGCAGCATTATGGCATCATAGGCTCAGACAGATGAGTGAGAAGGGAATGAATATTCTTCACTCAAGAAATTTGTTGCCAGGTTTGAAGAATGTTGATTTGGATTTCTGTGAGAATTGCATTTATGGAAAACAGAAGAGAGTTAGATTTCTCAGAGTTGGGAAAGAAAAGAAGAGAGAAAAATTAGAGCTTGTGCATACAGATGTATGGGGACCTGCTCAAGTATCATCTCTTGGTGGCTCTCATTATTATGTTACTTTTATTGATGATGCAACTAGAAAAACTTGGATTTATTGTATTCATAATAAATCTGATGTATTTGATACTTTCAAGAAATGGAAAGCTTTGGTTGAGATTGAGACAGGAAAGAAGTTGAAGTGTCTTAGATCAGACAATGGAGGTGAATATTTCAGCAAAGAGTTTGATAGGTACTGTTCAGAGCATGGAATTTGTAGAGAGTAGACAGTTCCAAGAACACCACACGAAAATGGTGTGTCAGAAAGGATGAACAAAACAATCATGGAGCGTGCAAGGTGCATGAGATTGCATGTGGGATTGCCTTTACAATTTTGGGCAGATGCTGTAGATACTGCTGTTTATCTAATAAACAGAGGGCCTTCAAGTTCCTTGGATGGTGGTATTCCAGAGGAAGCATGGACAGGTAAAAAGGTAAACTACTCTTTTTTAAAGCCTTTTGGTTGTGAGGCCTTTGTCCATATTAATAAGGAAAATAGAACAAAGCTTGAGGCAAAATCAAAGAAATGTACCTTTATTGGATATGGTGCTAATGATTTTGGTTATCGCTTATATGATTATGAAAATCACAAAATCATTAGGAGCAGAGATGCAATATTCAATGAAAAGGTCTTGTATAAGAATCAGTTGCAGGAAAAGAAACAGGAAAAAGAAAGCAAGGAATACACGGTTCTTGATGAGATAACTGAAAAAGTAAAGGTGCCTGAAAATAATAATAATCAACAACCACAGCAGCAACAACCACCACAACAGCAACAAGCACCTCAAACACCTGAAAGTGGTGTTAGAAGATCTACCAGGATAAGTAGACCCCCTGAACGATACTCTCCTTCATTATATTATTTATTGTTGACTGATTCTGGTGAACCTGAATGTTATGAAGAAGCAATGCAGGTTGAAAGCAGGAAGAAGTGGGAGCTAGCCATGGAAGAAGAGATGGACTCCTTAATGCATAACCAAACTTGGGACTTAGTCAGGTTGCCTGCAGGTAAAACTACATTGCATAATAAATGGGTTTACAGGCTGAAGGAAGAATATGGAGGAAAACAAAGGTACAAAGCTAGACTTGTGGTGAAGGGGTTTGCACAAAAGAAAGGTATTGATTTTGATGAAATATTTTCTCCTGTTGTTAAGATGACTTCAATCATAACTATTTTAAGCCTTGTAGCAGCGGAAGATTTACATCTTGAACAGTTAGATGTAAAGACATAATTTGTCCATAAAGATTTGGAGGAAGAGATCTATATGGAGCAACCAGAAGGATATGAGGTCAAAGGGAAAGAAAAATTAGTGTGTAGGTTAAAGAAGAGCTTGTATGGCTTAAAACAGGCTCCAAGGCAGTGATATCTAAAATTTGACAAGTTTATGTTTGAACAAGGTTATACTAGATGTCACTCTGATCATTGTGTTTATATGAAAAAAGCAAAATGATGGCAGCTATATTATATTGTTATTGTGTGTAGATGACATGCTTGCTGCAGGGTCTAACATGCAGGAAATAAATGTTCTCAAAAGAAAATTAGCAAATTCCTTTGCAATGAAGGATTTGGGAGCTACAAAACAAATCCTTGGTATGAGAATAACTAGAGACAGGAAAAATCACAAATTAACACTGTCTCAGAATGAGTACATACAAAAGGTGTTGAAAAGATGTAATATATAGAATGCAAAACCAATTAGTACACCTTTTGCTAGCCATTTCAAACTTAGTAAGGAGATGTGCCCCAAGACCCAAGAAGAAATGGACTACATGTCTAAAGTTCCATATGCATCAGCAGTTGGAGGCTTAATGTATGCAATGGTCTACACAAGGACTGATATTGCACATGCAGTGGGAGTTGTAAGCAGGTACATGAACAATCCAGGAAAAGAACATTGGATGGCATTGAAACGGATTCTCAAATATTTGAGAGGTACCACAAATCAAGCATTATGCTTTTGTGGTTCAAACATTGATCTGCAGGGATATGTTGATGCAGATATGGCAGGTGACAGAGATAACAGGAGGAGCACTACAGGATATGTATTTACTATAGGTGGAACAAATATTAGTTGGGTTTCAAAGATCCAAAGTGTTGTTTCACTTTCAACAACAGAAGTAGAATATGTTGTTGCTACAGAGGTTAGTAAGGAAATGATTTGGTTACAAAGGTTTATGGATGAATTGGTTAAGAAGCATGATATGGGCATGTTATACAGTGATAGCCAAAGTGCCATTCATCTTGCAAAGAACTCAACATTTCATTCCAGGACTAAACACATACAGCTCAAGTACCATTTCATATGGTCAGTATTGGAATATGGAAAATTGAAGCTAGAAAAGATACACACTAGCCAGAACCCTACAGATATGCTAACAAAAGTTGTAACCAGGGAGAAACTGAGAATATGCTCAATTTCAATTGGTCTTCAAGGATGACGATGAAGATGAGAAACAACCAAGTCCAAAGAGGAGTTATTGTCCAGCAAATGAAGCAGCGGTGAAATTGCTACAATTAGTCTCCAAGTGGGAGATTGTTGGGTGTGGAGCCTAATTATCTTGTTTATTTTGTATCACAGCGTTGGACCCCTGTACTTTAATGGGGCAGCAATGCCACCCGAAATTAAACACTGCCTGGGGGGTCCAAGGGGGGCGGCTGCAACTTTATGGAGCCCCCCCTGGCGGGGGGTTTCAGGGGCGGTGCCCTCGAAGCTAAAAACAAAAGTAAAATTGCCTTGTAAAAGTATAGTAATTTCTAGTCAATCTGGTCCGTTCATTAGGCGGATGATCTGATGGTAGAATTTATGTTTAGTTTAGGGTTTTTTTCCCTAGAAGGAAACCCCTCGCTTGTATGAGGGTATTGTATTGTGACTGTGTATTGTATGTGTATTCTCGGAGCGAGAAATAGAGAGGGACACTGTGAGAGAGAACAGAGGATATTACAGCAGATTTGCTGTAGGTTGTGTCTCTTCATTTTTGTTGGATAATAGAAAGGAAGGATCGGCTGTTCGGGGTTGACGTAGCCTAAACTGGGTGAACCACGTATATCTGTGTCTCTCTGGTTTTATGTGTTTTGTGTGCTTGTGTTTTCCGCATATTTTTTGTGTTGCATTGCTCTATAATATATAATTTTCTAACAAACATGGTTGACTATGGTTGACCATGGTTGATTTTCATATTGAGACAATCTTTGTCACAATGCGACGTTGGACCATGGTTGACCATAGTTGACTATGGTTGTCGAAATGTGACATGAGAGAATGAGATAATCTTTCTCACAATATGACCATGCTTATTGACTATGGTTGACCATAATTGATTTTCATATAGAGAAAATCTCTCTCACAATACAACGTTGGAACTTGGTTGACCATGATTAACCATGGTTGATATTCATATTGAGACAATATTTGTCACAATGTGGAGCTGCAACATGGTAGACCATAATTGACCATGGTCGACCATGTTTAACTAATGTGGACCCTGATTGACCAAGGTTGACCATGATTGACCTTGGTTATCCATGGTTGATCATGATTTCTTTAGATATTGAGAAAATATTTGTCGCAAACCCATATTGGCATTATTATAAACGAAGGGATTAATAAACCTAGACCCAAGGGATTTATATTAAACCTTAAGAATAATATTATAAAGCCTATAAATAATATTATTCCCTTGGAATATGAACACTTAGATTAATAAACCCAAGAGATTGATATTTTAAACCCAAGCGATTAAAATTAAAAACCCAAGGGAGTAATATTAAAATATTGTAAACCCAAGCTATATAAACCCTAAGATAAATATTATAAACCTAAAACAAACATGTTTGACCAAGGTTGACCATGGTTGATTTTCATATTGAGAAAAAAATTGTCACAATGTGATGTTGGACCATGGTTGATTTTCATATTAAGACAATTTTTGTCACAATGCGACGTTGGACCAAGGTTGACCATGATTGTCACAAGGTAACGGTTGACCATGAGAAAATCTTTGACACAATGTGACCATGGTTATTGACCATAGTTAACTGTGGTTGATTTTCATATTGAGACAATCTTTGTCATAATGCGACGTTGGACCATGGTTGACAATGGTTGATGATGGTTGACCATCATTGACCATGGTTGACCATGGTTGACGATGGTTCAAATATGGTTGATGTTCATATTGAGACAATATTTGACACAATATGTTGTTGGACCATGGTTGACCATGATTGATTTTCATATTGACCATGATTGACCATGATTGACCATGGTTGACCATGATTAATTTTAACATTGAGACAATCTTTGTCAGAATGCAACAATGGACCATGTTGATTTTCATATTGAGAAAATATTTGTCACAATATGACGTTGGACCATGGTTGACCATGATTATAAACCTAAGGAATTTATATTCAACCCTGGGATTAATATTATAAACCCTATGAAACATATTATACCCTAAGAATATGAACTCTTAGAATAATACACCCAAGGGTCTAATAAATAATAATAATAATAAAATAATTGATTGTATCTTTATAAATAAATATTAATAATTATTAATAGTAAAGCTTTGTAAATTAAAAGTGTATTTTTGTTTTGGTAAGTTAATTAGTGTTTATAAATGTCCTATCATTTCTTTATTACCAGCGATTAGAAAAATATCTACAATCCAACCAGAAATCATTAAAGAAAGCTTTCAATTTGGTTTGATGTAAGTCCAAATCTTATTTTTACAATAGTTTAAATACCATCATCACACTAATTTCATGACATAAGAAACTTTATAATATATTGAGTTTTGAAATTAAATTACATTATTTTAAATTATCTTATTATTATTATTTTAATGAATATATCAAATAAAAACTAAAAAACAAAACATTTTTTAAATAAAATTTTAAATAATTTAATAATTTAAAAACAAAATAAATAAAATTTTAAATAATTAATAACTAAAAAATTTAAATAATAATATTGATAATAATTACTTTTATAGTATTTCATAATTTCTAAGCCATAACGATGATGCAGTGTTAAAAATATAAAAATGAAGATTTTTTTGACATACAATGTTATGTAAAGTGGGAGGCAATTGATGTCTGTGCGCACGAGAGGCAAGGTCAAAACAACCCAAAGTGGGGACTATGCAATGGATACCATAAATCTAAAATCTTGTTTTTATTCATTTGATGCTGAGAAAATGATCGATACATTTAAAATCACAATAGAAAACGATATTTATTAATTATTAAAAACCCAACCCCAAAAAAAAACATAGAACCACCCTCAAATTATAATCGATAATCAGTAAGCTGAAAGCGATGGTCATGCATGGGTTAATCGATAATGGATAAATTGAAAGTGGTGGTCGTGTGTGGGATAATCGATAATCGATAAAATAAAACCGATGATCGATCCGAGACTCAGACAAAAGCATATTCCAGGTTTATTCACTTAGATTGAATTGCGATCATCAAAATTAAATTAAAAAAAAAATCAACGACCACCTGGGTCGATATAGAGACACCTACGACGAAATATTCTTTATTACCACACTAATAATTTAATTTTAAAATCAAATTTAAATTTTTCTGATATATAAAATCTAAGAATCCACCCTGCATAACTATTCTAATCCTTTATTAATAAATTATACAATACCGTATATACATCATATTGAATAAAATATTTTACTTAATGCCATGGTATTTGAAAATTATTAAATTAGAATAAGCAAATTAACAACTCAGTCTTCTGTTTCCGGGCCAACTAATTAAAATAGAGTTGACTGCCCTGTATGAATTGAAACAAATTATGCAGGAACCTTATCCTCAATTGGTTACTTAGAAAAGAGAAGATTCTTAACTGGGAGAATTTGCAAAAAAGAGGTAAACAAGGCCGGGGAGACTGCAAGGTGGAGTCAGAAACAGCGCTTCACCTTTTATTTGAATGTAATGCGTTTTTAAGAATGTGGGACATGTTCTCAATATTGGATAATGTCCCTGGGTGGAGACCGTGTGGACAGGCTCAGGTCTTTGATTTCTGGGCAGCAAACAATGAGGGGTTCAGGGCCCTCCCTTACTTTGTTTGTTGGGAGCTATGGTGTACTAGAAACAATATGTTGTTCAGGGAGGCTCACTTTGACTCTGCTTTGATTTACACTTGGGTCTCAGAATGGCTCAGTAACTGCTTCAACCCCAAACAGGATTGTAAAGACCTTTTCTTTAGACTCAGACCACACTGCATTTGCCTTCCGGCATTGTTCTTTGATGGTGCTCAACAAGATGGAATCTGTGGCTGCGGTGCCTAGATAAAAATTGATGGCGAGGAGAGATATCACGTCTTCTGGTATGGTGGCTGTGGATCTAACAACAAAGCAAAGATTATGGCTCTATGGAATGGGGTAATGGTTTCCTATCATTTGCAGATTCCTAGCATTGATATTTACGGGGACTCTAAGATCATAATTGATGGTATTTCAGACAGATCCTCTTTTCACAGGTCTAATCTTAGAGGATGGACAGATCGCATCCGCTACATTTTCTCTAAGTTCCAGAGGTTCTCCCTGCATCATATCTATAGAGAACTTAATGGTGGAGATAATACATCCCGAAGATAGGCGGCGAAACTATTATCAATTATGAGAGAGCGAAGCACAGGATTCACACACAAATAATTATTTTCTATATTCAATAATCAGAGATACATCAAATATATATAGTTAAACTAATGCTAATCTTAGAGAGAGAAGTTGAGAGAATCTCTCAACTTCCTCAACAAACCCAATCCAAGATATACTAAAGTAAGCATAATCCTAACTAATTCTAATACCCTCCCTTAATGCTTACTTTACAAAACATATAATTAATCACAATTACAACACTTTAAACTTTTCGTGTCTTTGTCTAATCTGGTCTTCATTAACATCTGTACCCACTCTGAGATCTCATAGGAAACGCTCTTTTCTCCACCATTTTCGAGCTACCATTCAACCCATTTAAAATACATTGTTTCTGACCAGCAATAATGAACTTTGCAAGATCAACAGTATTGACAACTCGGCTCGTCGGGGCTTCCGCGATAAAGCTGACAAGTGATGAACCATCCTATGGACCAATCACCATTTGTCGGATATTTCGCTTTCGGCTATCCATCAGTGGCTAGGCAAATGGTCTGAATACTGAATGTGTTCAAGAGCTAATCTAACAACTTGACCTGCTTGTAACCTGTAACTGATGCTCCTTGGCTCGTAGCACAACAAGATCAGCATATAACAAATTCACACAATCAAATTAGCCAATTGTTCTCTCATCCCTGTAGAACGTCAAGAACGACTAATTTAAATAATGCTCATTTGTTCAATAATTGGTTCTCTACTACATAAATCTCATAGAAAGCATTAAACTCCACACTATATTTCACACAATAAACTCTAAGATCTATCACAACTATCTTTAAACACCCAGTTGAGAAGAAATAATTCAATTTTCTTCCCCTTAATAACTCCACTATGCATGCTCAAGACACTCTCACTTTTGCGCAAAGCAGCCACATAACAAATCAAACGTGTATTACACGCTTTTCCCCAGTACGGCATAACCACAGCATCCCGTCATATCGAGACCGGGAACCATCTGTCAGTCTGCACTGTGCCGCGCCATTCCTCTATCCAACGAATGGGTGATCCATGAAACGACGGTACTGCAAACATATGACCCCAACCCATCATAAATATGCATTGGCTCTTTATTTTTTGTACTATAATTTCTGCATTACTCATCGTTGGTTTCTTTGTTCCTTAACCAAACTGCTACCAGCCTGTCACAAGTTCTGCTACCAACCGACGGCCCTTGAAGGCGGCCCTCAAAAACGTTTCAAATATATACCACACTCTTTAAAACGCAATTACCAAGACATCCTCCTCTTGAAGGTCTCAAATTCCGGAAACTCCCCACCCCGCAATCCTCTAGATTTGAATCTCCTCAAACCGCTTCATCAATCCTCTGGATTTCCTGGCCACGTAAAGTGCTTCAATCAATTTCATTATATCCCAATCTTGCGCCCATGTCCTGCATCTATCCACTAATGCCTGCCGCACTTGGCAGAGGCAACCACCAATGATATCTATTAATGAATTATGTAATTAATTCATTAGATCATTGATATTACCTAAGTTGCAATCGATACTTTTTCATAATCTGTATAATGCGTTCCATGCCAACAAGTTCTCCCAATCCACCAGACTGTCTTGCCCACTGCGGATCATCTTTGCTTCCTTATTAAATTTATCTTTACATTATTTTGCAAGCGTTTGGATCGCTTCTTCTGCCTCTTCTATGCTCTTAATTAGCGTTTGGTTCGCAGCTTTGGCCTCTTCAATAGTCTTAGAGAGAGCATTGAATAGACTATCTGCAGCTTTACTCGGAAAATCATTTTCCGGATCGCCCGATTCAACCATATCCATCATTTCCCACGCCTTTCATGTTCTTGGAATGCTTCAGAAAATGCACAGTCATGAGAAGCACGCAAATCTACTCAACGGAGATTGTCTTCTTATGAAATCTGTCCCCACACTTCACATACAAACAAAAAATTAAAAAAAACAGACATTCACTTTCACACCTATGTACACACAACCAATTATGCAGACTCTCACATCTTCCTGGCCTTCCCATGAGGGAATCAAGCTAGAATTGGCTCTGATACCATATTAAAAATTGGAGAGAGTAGAAACGCACCAGAATCACACACAAAATAATTATTTTCTATATTATAATAATCAGAGATACATCAAATATATAGTTAAACTAACTCTAATCTTAGAGAGAGAAGTTGAGAGAATCTCTCAACTTCCTCAACAAACCCAATCCAAGATATACTAAAGTAAGCATAATCCTAACTAATTCTAATAGAAACAACCTTTTGGTAGCATAACGATCATTCACTTTCAGGCTAGCATGAAGTTGGCATCTTTCATTTATCCCTTATAGTTTCTCGTAATGTATGTTTTTCGATGCTCTTTGCCCTTGCCGGAGGTGGTTTTCGTGACCTTTTTCATGACCTTTTTTGTGACCTTTTTTGGAGGCTGCAGCAGATTATGTTTCCTGGAATGGCACAAGCAAGCTTGATCCATATCATGCGAGCCTGTTGTTTCTAGTTCAAGCGTGCTGGTATTCTCATGTTTTCGCCGTGCCCTTCTGCTCTTGGATTATCTTCTTCAAGGCAGCTGGATTTACACTGACCTATGTCTCCATGCGTGGCTGGGCACTTGGTTTCTGTTTTGGAAAGTTGTGGAAGTTTGGATGGGTGACTTCCACCTTGCTGGCCTTACTATTAATTCTATGTCTCATCTTGCATCGAAAGCCATTTTTTACTTTGAATCCTCTCTTATGTAATGGATTTTTCATGTGGAATATGTTGTTTAAGAATCCCTGTAGGTGTCATGGGGCTACATTTCTTTATCTGGGTTGGGGCACCATCCTTTCTCTGCTTGGATGAACTATGCACATCCTGTTGATGGGGTATTGTATATATGGCAAATGGACTGTTTTTCTCTAATATAATATAAAACAACGTTTTTTCTCTTGTGAAAAAAAAGAAAAAAAGAAATGACAAAAGCAATGTCATATTTAAATCCAGATGGGAAAGAGTATTGATTTGAATTGATGTGGATTGTAAATTTTGGAAATATCTTAGAAATTTGATTAGTGGAAAGAAAATAGAGTTGTCGTGTCTGTGTGAAATGAAACAAATTTTGTAGGAACACTATAGTTCTTTTCGTTGTGCTGCAATAAACGGCAGATGCAATGTCAGATTTAAGTTTGGTGAGAAAGAGTACTAAACTTATGCCGATTGCAAATTTTAGAAATATCTCCAAATCTGATGGTCATGAAGTATATAAAAAAAATTGAACTTTCTTTATCAGATTTTAAAATATTGTAATATTTGAAGAAAGTGTTGAGACATGAAATATATAAAAAAAAACTTTCTTTATCAGATTCTAAAATATTCTAATATTTGTAGAAAGTGTTGAGAAATTGTTGACAAAGGGTATGAATTTAATGAAATGAGAAGGATGGAAAAAGAGATATGCTGGTTGGTGGTTGTTGACAAGACCGTCAGTGGTCTTCCATTATTAGAAGACGTTGTATGCAGTGATTCTCCCAACTGAGGAGATAATAATGAAAATAAATCATCAAGAAAATGTGAAAGAGAAATGAGGGAATGGATAAGAAGAAAACATGAAAATTCAATAAAAATAGAAATGGAAAGAAAATGATATGTGTTGGTCGGTGTCGTCAACCAAAAATTCGTTATTTTTGCTAATCCGCATTAGAAAATGGCATGCAGATGTGAAAAGAGCCTCGAGACCTTAAATTAAAGAATTGTTTTACATTTGCTTACATCTAGTTAGCTTTTTATAGAAAAAAATATTTCCTATCAGATACCCATGGTCGAACTAATGCTCAAACCTTGCATTTCACAGAAAAAAAAGAAAAAAGAAAAATGTAGAAAAATACTGTTCAAGAGGGGAAAATTACTAAACTAACTTACATTACCACGAATATTATGAAATAAAGAGTGCAAAAAATGATTGCCAAATATCCAAAGAGAGAATTGTTGCTAGACAAGGAGAAAATAGAGGAAAAAGTCCAAAAAAGGGAGGCAATGTCATCCCATGTGCACACCATTGGAGGTCTCATAAAAACCCAGAAGGGGCAAGTCAAGCGGAGCAAAAAATAGGGCAATAAGACCTGACGGATACCGATTAAGCTCAGAAAACTACAAAAGAGCTCTGGCTATGAATGGTACCTTCCACAACCTTTTCAACGTGCATAAAATCGGGACAAAGAGACAAAGCTCACTTTGAGAGAGAATCAACTTCAAAATTTTGTTCTCTGTAAATGTGTTGGAAGGTGACCTCCGAGAATATAGCTTTAAGGACTAAAATGTGTTGCATCCAATTGTGAAGAGCTGGAACATGAACAATGAAACTACATTGGATCCATTAGATAGTAGATAGAGAATCATCGAACACGCAAAACCTATCAAAACAGAGCCACTAGGCCACCTGTAAAGCACCCCATAACCCCAATATCTCAGCTCGAATGTTGTCACCAAGGCCACCAAAACATCGTAAGCGGAAAGATATAAAATGGTCTACATGAAGTGAGACTTCACACACACAGTGCCCACTAGCTGAAGCCCCATCAAAATAACAGATAGGATGAATATTATCTAGATCCGAGGGGACGCCATGGGGATCCATGGTCCAGTCTCCATCAAGTATGAGACGATATGGAGGGAAGAGATCAATGTATCTGGGGAAGATCCTTAAAAAATGTATTTATTACGAGCCCGCCAAATACCCCAAAAAATGCAGGGAGGAATTGCCCTATAAACCTGATTTTGGCTTTTCCAAGAGAAAATCCAATCAACCACCGAGGATAAATCAACTATAATATGTATGTCTAGAAATGAATTCACGAACTCCCAAATCTCCTTGGCGAAAGGGCAGGGGATGAAAAAATAGAGGCACTAAATGATATGCTGATTCTTGATAAATTCTTAAATATATAATAATTCTGAATAAAATATAAATTACATTTTTTTAATTAAAATGTGCAATAATATATAATTAAAGTTATGCACGTATATTTAATAGAAAATCTAAAAACTAATATATTCAAATTATTATTGCATTTTCAAAATACAATAAATAGTTCAAAAATCACATTTAATTAATTATTTTTAAATCCAAATTAAAATAATTCCATTTTTTTTTTTCTCACATTAA
Source organism: Pinus albicaulis (assembly GCA_034641835.2). Classification (NCBI taxonomy): domain Eukaryota; kingdom Viridiplantae; phylum Streptophyta; class Pinopsida; order Pinales; family Pinaceae; genus Pinus; species Pinus albicaulis. Next base: position 21,757 of record JAXQQM020065288.1, read on the forward strand.
ATTATATATATATTTTGTTACTTGCAGACATGTGAGGCATGCTTTTTTTGTTTTCAATTAGTTTTGAAATTATTAATTTGATTTTGTGAAATTTAAAATTGAAAATTTTGCAAAAAAAATAAATGGTAATTCATGATTATTTTTATGTGGTTTTAAATTGAATAATTAGATATAAAATTTATATTAAAAATAAAAAATCTGAATTTTTTTTTTGTATTTGAGAAGTGTCAAATAATAATTGTTATTGTAATTTTTGCACACTAGAATGCCATGTGGATAACTTCCCACCATTTTTTTATGCAAGTACATGGAAAACCAATATGAGGAATATATAATTCCTTCTATATTCAACATAGAGTTGACATGTGGCTTTCAATATGGGTCATAAATAAAATTTCAAAGTTCACGTTAAGTAAAATATTTTTATATCAACATTATGTGTGTGAGAAGAAAAAATATAATGATTTTTCTTCTATGCTGAACGTGAATTATCAATACCACTTGCCCAAGGTCATAACTCATTTGAAAATTAAAATATTTTATAAATATTTTATTTTATACCATTTTAAATTATTAGTTTTTTTGTAAGCTTGGTAGGTCTTTCATTTTTCATTAATATATAAAATCAAGTTACATCCACATACATATCGTTAGGTGGTGTCAACATGCCCAGAGGGAAACCAAGTCTGTTGGCCACCGAACAACGTGATATGCCATTGAGTAACAAAAAATAATAATTCTTTCTAACCAAGATAAATAAGTCTCATTGTCTTTGGATTGCCTATATTCTAAATATATAACAACATAACTATCAGCATATGGAAAAATAAATTCTTCTTGTATACAAAAAAGAAAAAACTATGAGGCCAACTATCAAACTACTCAACACCGTCAGCAGACGTATACTCCATTGGAGCTGGGTCTTTAGCAGTAGATCCCAGCGACTGTTTGTGGGAGAATACAAGGAAGATGCTCTTTAATACATCGAAGTTAACCATCCTGCTTCTGCAGATGGAACTCAAGATTATGAAATTCCTGTTTATAGTCAAGAAAATATTGCACTGTTGTTTCGATACCCACGAAAATTTGTTCCAAATATTTCGCCAGGATAATCTTCATGGACCAATACAAGAACAGATTTTGTTTAAATTGAGTGACATGACCTTGGGTGTTCCCTAGGTTGGCACCATAGCCTGCCAATATTCCACGTCAATTTCCATTGTATCAGCCTTCCTATTTGGTTATTCTTCCCATTCTTCCATTAGATGCAAAATTTCTTCAGACGTGCCCTCGTGATAGGTTGTAATCGCGTCGTTTATGATGTTGGATACTGGCTTATGGCCCTTAGTTCTGCCCCGAGAGGAACTAGGTTGACAGGGCGTTGGGAACCCCTGTTTCTTTTTCCACGACCCCTTGAGGATGGGATTCTTGCCTTTGCTGCTGCCAACCGAGCCATTTCCTTGCACCTACACCTTGTTGGGGAGTCTATGACTAGAATTGTTACATGTGCAAGTTGTAGCCTGAGCTCAGAAGCACCCCGCTTCCAGGAGACACTATCGCCCCACACACCTACCATAGAAGAAACATGAACCAATAATTGCAAGTATAAAACCCAAGGGATCTCCCACATCCTTTTCCATTGCAGGCATCCATTATTGATTGAACCGAATAATACAACCCCCATTAACCCAGTCGTGCCTCTCATCATTTTCATGATTAAGCTTACAACACAAATGATACACCCAAAAGGATAACCCTGACCTTTCCTGAGGAAATTCAATAAGACAGAACCCAGAAACAAAGCTGAGACATAAAAACCCCAAGTACTTTCGAGGTTGGGTTGAGATAGGAGGTAATCCCAGAGATAGACCCCAAAGAAAAACTCCCGATATAACCCCATCCTGGATAGAAAAATCCCAAAAATAACAGACACAGAGACAATACAAGAATTTTGGACCTGCTTCAATTCCCATATCGACGCATGTAGGCGCATGGAGCCCCTCTTCCTTTGAAACCTCAGCAGTTCAAGACCAAACGAGCTCAATTCCATCAAATAGTACAATCGATGCATGGAGGAGAAAAAAGAAAGGCAAACCACATACCAGTTTACCAGCGTGCGAAGAAGCTAAGACAAATCCCACATCTACTCTTGCGTTGACCCACAGATCCCAACACCACCAACCCTCAACAAACCACTTACAAACACGAAATAATTGCCAACCTCACATACAAAGAAACTTGTCAATTTCTAGGAAACAATGTCGGTGCCACCTTTGACTAAGACCTTAATACCACGCATGCATGGAGCCACCACTCCATATGCCTCAAGCATGTGGAGGGTGGCGGGCTTGTATTTTGAGGATACCCCATTAAATTACCATTATGGAATTTCCTTCCAGCGCACACCCCGATCAGGGGTATAACATTTTACTTTCAATTAGTTTTGATAAATTCTATGAAGTGTATTAAGCTCCTAATATATTAAATTTTTATATTAGTTTAAATGATATTAATTTAAAATTATATATATTAGTTTTTTAAATGATATTAATTTAAAATTATATATATATATATATATTAATTACTTATTACATAACAACATTGCATATTATATTTATTTCAATTATAAATAATATTCTTTGATCTGATAAATGAGAGTGATATCAAAATATTAATTTCTCTCTTGTCTACCAAATTTTGAAATATTCCCTAAACTTATTATAAAATTAAATCTATCTCTATAAACCATTACACATTATTTTTATTTATTTATTTTTCTTTTTTCTAAAACTGATAATAACCTTTTACGAATGTTACTTTATTTTATGTATATGACTTAGGTGGATGAGACTATCCACCAATTTGTGGAACTCTTCACGAGTTTTGAATCAATAATTTTAACGTCAAAGATTATTTAATAGTATACGCAAGCCTCCTTTCTTTGAAACCTTGTAAATTGTATTCCACACATATTATTAATATGTAAAGTTTTAAAACTTATTTTTTTACAATATAATAAAAAATAAAATTTAATGATTATAATAGTTGGAAAAAAAATCCTAAAATCTAAATGATTTTTTTTTTTTTATAAATTTGTTACATCAATTTATTTATTATTATTATTATTTTTTATTAATAAAAATTTATTAATACAGGTAATGAAGAAGTTAACCCTTACCTATCCGTATCCTTTTTAATTTGATGTTTTTATGCACTTATCATGGGTTTTGCATTTCAATCAAACTATAATCACACTAGGTCAAAAAAAAAATGTAAAATTATTTTGTACGATTTGGAAGTAATTTATATGTTTTGATCAACATTAATATGGACATCAATTTAGGTTAAATGAACTTTCCGAGGATGTAACGACAACATTTTGGATAAAAATTAATTAAGATAAAAATGGTTTCGTATCAATATCTTCTAAATGATGTAGTGTGCATTGTTTTGGTGTCGATGTCGTCAAACATACCTCACTGATAAATACTTTTAATAGTATATTAAATTAAATTTACTATCAATAAATAGTTTGGGTAATAGTTAAGAATCTTGTTAAATATATTGTTGTGTTTCATTTTGGTAATTTATGATAGGAATAGATTCATATTCTTTATTGTTTATGATTTAGTAAAAATAAGTTAGCAATGGCCATATTTTATTTATAACTTGGTATAACTATGCTATATAATTTTTATATGTTTAATATTGAGTTGATATTTGATATTTTAAATATTATTTAAAAAATATTATGTTAAATATAAATAAAATATTTATTTTAAATTATTTAGGTTTAAGAATTAGTAATAGATTTATTTTAAATTTGAATTTATGGTAAGGATTATAATTGAAGGGATTTGATCTCTCTCAATTTATGATAAATTCAAATTTAAGACGAATTTATGTTAATTACGCTCATAAGTGTGTCTATTTTGGAATGCAGTCTATAGAATTTTAACCATTGAATATTCTAGTATATTCTTAATAGTATACATAAATCAAAGTTTTGGATTTATCTCCAAAGTAGTATGTCACTTTTCTCTTTTAATTAAATTAATTAACTAAAAAATGTCATATGAACAAGTGTCATATGAAATGAATTATAATTTTTGGGAAAGTGGAATTGATAAGCCATGGTATTGTAACCAAGACTATTTAGATTGAATCTCCAATAAAAAATGGGTTAAGAATATTGTTACATGTTTACAAGTGGCTTGGTAGAAGCTAATGCTTCCCTTTCATGACACATGAGTTGTAAAAGAAAGCTAGACAAACAACAATGGATTGACTTAGAGAGATTATTAAGGCGCATAAAGAACATATTAGAATATGATGTAAAAACATGAATTGTAGAAAATCAAATTCAGTATGAGTGTATTTAACTTTTATTTATGGAAAGTTGATAAAACTTAGAAAAATGCATGTTATTTTTCCTCTAAAACCTAATGCATATATTTTTGGTTTAGTATTTCAATGGTGGAATTCCCTGAGACAAATTTTTAGTTATAAATAATGATTTATTCTTATGTCATTATTTTCTATATTTTATAATGTTGTTTTCATGTTTTTTAAGATTAATAAGAAAATAAAGCCTTGAAATTAGGAGATCAACCATGTTAAGATGATGTTTGAGGGTGCTAACACTATATATATATTAATTAGTGTTGAGGTTCCATGTGTAGTTATGCACTATATAATTTATTTTCCAAATTGGCGAGGCAATAAAAGATTCCACAAAGAAAAGACCCATATATTTTGCAATTATGATATACATATAAATAACAATCAATAAAAAAATAAAGATAGTTAGTTTCTTCTTATATAGTTTTTTTTGTGATGAATATATGGATCATATTTTATGAACATGGTTGAAATGAAGAAATGAATATAAGTTTTGAAAAAGGGATGTGTTTTTGTGTATGCAACTCAAACCAGTAGTTTTGTCAATTTAAGTTAAAAATAAATCAACTAACTTCATATAACACTTAAAGGAAAAGTGGCAATTCCACCAAACTCTTTTGAATTTGCATGCATTAATAATACATTCTTTTATTACATAAATTCATAATTATGTGAAACTTCCCTCCCCTTAGTATCAAGACCTATTTTTTTAGCTATGTTTCAAAAGAAAACAATACCACTAGGACCTATTTTACTCTATTTGACATAATCATGGCCCCTATGAGCATTCATTTTATGAGAATAATGTCACTTAAAATACCATAGGTTTGTTGATCATATGGTTAACATTCTAGCTGTTGTTCCCCAGTTTTGAAGCCTCTTTGTTTGTGAAGAAGAATGCCCAAAAAGGCCTTTTCCCTCTTGTTTCATTCCCACTTAACCTCTGCTTGTTCACCTTTTTCCCCTTTCTTAATTCCTCATTAACCCCTTAAAATCACCCAAATCCCCTTTTAAACCTTACAATTACCCTTTTTTGGTCTAAAAATCCCTTTTCAGCCTTAAAATGCATTGAAACTAGGCCAAAAACCCACTTTCCTTCATATATCAGGCCTAGCCCCTTTCGGCCAGCCCACTTAACCACTTCCCCTCCATATGCCCCACCCCTGAGACCAAGTGTTTAAGGCCCAGGCGCTTATCGCAATCAGAGAAGTGGACAGAAGTGCATTTCTGTGTTAAACGAAGAAAAAATCCGATGCGATGACATTGTTCTGTGATTCTCGGGAATAATCTCCACCATTGATTCTCATTCCGATCCGACGGTGTTGCCACGCCACACACGATCGCTAATCGCAAATTATAAATGGTGCTACCCTCGCCCTTTGCGATTGTGATCCTCACGATTGATATCCCCGCCGTCGATTTCCCTTTTGATGCGACGGCCCTGTTCCCAGCCTCAGGTACGCAATTGCAATCTTCGAGATCGAGTCACCATCCATCCCTTCCGATTGCGATCTGCCGATCCAATCGTGACCGTCCGTTTGATCCAGATCTATGGCCCACAATGTATCGCGCATTTCACCATTTCTCTTCATCGAATGTCCCCATTAACTCCATTAGATGATCCCAACCGTCGATCTCCTCCTGAGATCCAACGACTCACATTGAATCTCCCTCCGCCTTAACCGGGTCCCACCATCAAGGGCCTAATTCCATGCGTTCAACCCGTTTCCTTTGTATTTGCCCAGGACTTAAAATTCTGGGATTTATACTAATTATCATTTATTCCCCCATTTTCACCATTCCCACCACCATTCCTCCAGGCCTTCATAGCATTCCTTCCGCCACTCCCTGGATTTCTTGATGAGTTTATCGTATTGTGCAGGGTTGTTACAGAGTGATGAATTCACTCTAGGTCCCACAATCACGGTCACTATGATTCGGAAGGCAGAGAGGTTATTGTAGCAGTAGTCAGAGTATCATTGTCGAAGCCCTGCCATGACAGAAACAGAAGATGGAAGAAAATTTGGGGATTTCGGCTAAGATTGATTATCAAAATCCCGATCCTTCAAATTAAATCAGAATTAAAGAAAATCATAAAGATCTACAGGCAGAAAAGCCTCTACCGCCACATCAGAGGCAAATCGATTCCTCTCAGCCAACATTCCGCCATCTGTGACAACGACCACCTCAACTCCACCTCATCAGTGAACATGGTCCATTCATGATTCGGCCCTAGTGGCCTTTTATTTCCATTTTAGTTTGTTACTTTTAAATTTCGAGTGGAATTCACCTTCCACTCCTGCATTTTATTTTTTGTCAGAAACTGTTGTTTAATATTTTTTTTTTAAATGGCCATGAGCCTAACTGTCAATGATGAGATGCCCCTATTCCTCATCATGAATTTTGGTTATTTTTGATGGAGACCTCAAACTGATTACCAGCACGCGAGGAAGATATTTTTCCCAAAAATATCTTCTCGCTCATGTTTCTGAGGCTTCTATATAAGCAAGAACTAAAGAGAAAAACAGGTTCCAGATTTTCTGAAGAATTGGATATGAAAGAGTTTATTGTATGCATTTTGTTGAAGTTTTAATACAAATGTGAGGAGCCCGTTGGGTCTCAACGATAAGGAGTTTTACCTTTAATGAGGATTCTAGTCTTGATGCTTTATAGTTCATAATTCTATCTTATGTGATATAGTTTAGCTGTTCATTTCACTGTTTCCATCCTTCTTGTATCATGCTCTGGAATGCGTGTGGCTCACTGGTTCCAGTATGAATTTATCACAATCGATACTCATGCTAAACCTGTCTAGCACTTTAAATATGGCTCAGTCATGATATGTTGTTTCATTTTCAACTTCATCCACGTTTCTTCTATATTAAGTTCAATGGGATGTTATTTTTTGAAAGCTATGGACATGTATGGATTCTTATTATCTTAAGCCCATCTCATGTTCAGATATGTTTATGGAATTTCATCTCATTAGTAGTTAGTATTCCTTCTATATTTCTTACACAACATGTCGTCTGATTTTCAATCTCTGTAAAGCATTTTTAGAATCTAGCCTTCCTTACAGCAAGCTGTATTTGAGTTGTCTGATAAATTTATATTGAGAATTCACTCCTTTCCTCTACAGTGTTCCTTTCATTATGATGAGTTTGTGAATATTCTGGTTCCATCTACATTGATCTTTCCTGTTAAAAATGAAATAGAAAAAGTGTCTTGTTCTACTAATTGTCCTTGTTATATCATACTTCTCCTTGCTATATAAGATGTCCTAGGCATTGGTCTTTCAAAAATCAAGGCTGTCTCTAGGATTGACAACGGGTACATTACTACATGTAATAAAGTTAATAAAGAAAAACGAAGGGACACGTATTCCAAAGATCAATGTTGAGGAAAAAATCTTAATGTGGGTGTTCGGTTGGTTTATTATGGCTAAAGGAAATTGGAAAATGCGATGGAAAAGTATTTTTTTTGGAAAGAAATAGGCATTAATTGACATTTTTATTTATGAAAATAATGGAAAATAGGAGAAAAGGAAGGTGAAAGGTCACAAGTTGCATGTGAGGAGGAAAATGAAGGAAAATAATGGAAACTTGAAGAAATTAGAGGCATCATTGATAAAAATGCTTTTGAGGATCAGTTCACAACTTTTATCAGTTTAGTTTTGAGCGCTCTCTCTACTCTCTCTACTCTCTCATAATCTTGCACACTTAGAGTATTCTTAGAGCACTCTAGCATAGGATCAAGAAAATCAAAGGAAGGACAAAGAAGGAAAATGGAAGCAAAGATCAAGCAAGGAAGAGCAGGATCAAGTAGCTACAACGAGATTATTTGCAAGTATTGATTTGCATGTGTGATTTCCTCGCTAAATTTGGCATGCATGGTACATGCATGTGTGTATTTGGTTCTCTTATTGTCATTGGCATGGGTTTTTTCAGATATGACAGTGATTTTAAGCCTCGCCTTTCCATTTTTGTATAGCCATGGTGTGATGGGGGTTTGTTTTACTTGGTTGAGTTGGATTGTCGAACGATTTTAAAAACTGAGCGGGGCTGTCTCAAGAGAAGAACACAAGGCCTAGGAATCCCTGGACTTGTGAAGGTGGGATTGCAAAAAAATCATATTGTGTGTACCTCGGTGGGCCTAGGAATCATCGATCAGTGAATATAGCGAGATATAGATTTGTTGAAGGTAAATCCCCTACGCGGACGAGCGATCCCTACTAGCCCAGATCGGGTCTAGCAACAATCGAACATGCTACAGTGCAGGTTCCTAATTGCAAATAAACCGACTTGCGATGAAGGCTTACCTAGAATCCAATGTTTTCGTTTGTAGAAGAGGTGGTGCTCCTGTTCCTTTGCCCTGGCAGATCACAATCCTCACGATCTCCGTGATCGAACACCTGCACATGCAAGAAATAACACAAACGCAAGCATAAAATCTAGTATATACAACTATATGTCAGTCGAAGAGGACACAACTCATGAACATAATCAAGAACAAGAGTGGAACCATAACCAATAGTCGCTTATCATTAATGAGTCAAAAAGAAGAATACAACCATAGCTTATTGTGACATTCTCCTTTAGCGGGTGATCGGTACCGAACATGTCTCGATAAAAAAACACATCGAGAGTCGAGATGGGACAAGCCTCTCTCTCCGGATACTTGGCAATAGTCTCCTTGCTTGGATTTAGCCTTAAGGGAATCAAGAAGGCTCTTGTAGCATAAGGATGTGAAAGCTCTTGGGAACTAGCTTGCAAAGGAGATGGGAAAGCTTTTATAGATGGAGGAAGGGAGTTGGGATCCCTATAATGATGGGATTGGCCGTATCATCAAGGAAGCTTCCATGAGAGGTGGCAAACCACTTCCTCTCTATGGAAATCCATAGCCAAACCTCCCAACTCAAGATAGATATTATTCCAGGAATTTGTTAGGACGAAACTTCCGCCATTTATTTTTAAAAAACACCTCTTAATATGGTTGGCACGGGTGCGGCTCTATGACAGAGTGCCAATTGGCGCGCCCTCTTTGGAGGATTTTCCCCCTTGGCGCGAGGGCTGAACTTTGGAACGACGCCAATGGAAAAAGAGCTATTTTTAGGGTTTTTGGCAGGGAGACGTCTTTAGGGAAATGAAAGCTCATCTTCAGAGGGATGCAATGAAAGTATCTTCAAGTCTTGTCTCTACTCACAGGTCACGAAATGAGCCCTCCAATGTGCGGGATGGGGAATGGCAGGGACGGTGACAAATTCTTGTGTAACAGATGCCCTCTAAATAATGAGGCCCGAGAGAGAGAGAGGGGTGAAATTTTTTACGAGAACATGCCGACTGAAAAACACTGCCATCGGAAAACCTGCAGAGCGAAGTAAAACCGATGTCTCAGATACATGAAATATATGCGTGGTATGGGCGCAGCCATCCATAACAGAGTATACAATAATCAAGATCCAAGGCATGGACACAGCCATCCAGAGAGGATCGGTAAATAGACTCAGGTATGGTCGTAGCCATCCAATCAGTGAGTCATGTAATAATAGTTCACAAAATCACAGCCTAGATTCCAACAGACAACCAGGGTCTTGCACTCCATCTCACCCGAACAAAGTACAAAAGTTCAAGCATGTGAATATGTGAGTCAAGTCAACAGTATAGTAACAAACACTGCCTCGATTACCACCAATGATGAAAGTCATAATGTATCGTTAAGAGGAACCAACAATGATAATGGCCTCAAGGTACTATGTACACCCACGCATGTGGAATCAATGAGCCGGTAGAACACCCGTAAAATCACCGATCGAAGGCCAATGATGAAAACCCTCATGTCGAATGCGGTCGAAGGCGAGAACCCCGCCATTGAGGCATGCAGCCCAAGGTACCATAAAGTGAGTCTCTCGATCACCCCCGGAGCATATCTCAAGTTGACAGAAGTGACCTGACGTATGTGGGCCATACTGTTTCACATCAAGCCGATACGAGACTCTAGGAACACATGGCTCTTGTGAATCGGGATCATATGAGAATCAGAGGAAGGTTGATACTTTGCAGAGGTCAACTTCTCTTGAACATATTGACGGCACGATAGTGGATTTGGCAGTATTTGACATCAAAAGATCAGAGGTCATAGTGACGAGGCAAAGAGCAGATGAGAGGTCAAAAGGGATTACCCAAACCCACGGAGGCAAGTGAAAACGAGATGAGATGTCCCCAACTCGACACGAATGTAGACAAGTGCCATGTTCAAGAGCGACATACTGCTGACACGACAATGATGCTGGTTCCATTTTTTCCCCGCCATTTCTGGCGAGTACCCCAATTATTGTTGATAACAAGCTTGAAGGGGATAGCATATGCTTGTTGTATAAGCCCATCCTAGTACATTTAACGAGCCCTAGGAAGGAGGAACTCGGATACCGTCATTACGACTGAATCCAATGTCATCAGGGTTTAACGAGTCTGACAAAGGAAGAACTCGGCGTCTTTTCATATTTAGAGAGTTTGAAAAGATAGCAGAAAAGTAAACTCCAGCGGTCCCTTTTCGTAGATAGTTCCTCGGACCCGAAAAGGTAGAAAACAATATCCGAGAAAACCTCCTAGTCGTGATAGGCTAGGGTATTCCTTTTTCGTAAATAATCCATCCTAGCCCGAAAAAGGGGTAAACGTATACTGGGTAGATGTCGATTCGTGTCCACTTTAACGAGATCGAAACAACAATGGCCCCGGCAATATTTTCATGTTTAGAGAGTCAGAAAAGAGCTGAAAGATGACTCCAAAGTGACTTTTTCGTGTATTTACTGAGTCCGAAAAAGTATAAAATACAACTCGTTTCACCGTTTAAGTCGCGTAAAAACTTGTTGCTGCACAAAAAGCAAGTGTAAAACCCATTTTTGACAAAATATATTAAAATATTCAGAAAAATAACTTTCAAAACCTATTTTGAGTTCAAAAAGTTATAAATATGTCAAATGGTAAAAATAAAATTACTTTTCACTATTTACCTCACTGAAGAGCAGCAGTGGTCCATTTTGTGTGTGAACTTCTGACGGCGATTGCGACCGATCCAGGCTACCATTCAGATTCCCGTCTGTTCCAGGTAAGGGGCGCTTCTTTGTACTCCATTTCAATCCGTTTTTCATAAATTTTTATTGCATATTAGACTTCTATGAGGAATTTTTGAATTTTTAGGGCTCTACCCATTAACGCGGGTATCCGGCACAGACTTGCGCCAATGGCATTTTATTTCCAAAGGGCCCGCGCCAGCGGCGCAATCCAATTTTCTGTTTGAAATTTCCACACAATAAATGAATTGCATGAATATTTAAGGATAGCAGAGGTATAATTGAAGTTTTTTTACCATGTAAATGCAAGCAACCGATCAAAATGGTCATTGAGTGGAAAGAGAGGGAGCACGGGGAAGAGGATGAACAGGCCATGGAGAATGAAACTTGCATGAATGCCCTCAAGAACTGTGGGCTTAAGAAGTTCTTCCTGACACCTTGCTTACGAGCTCAGCCTGAGCTCCTACAATCCCTGATCAGCATATGGGACGAACATGAACAAGTGTTCAAGTTGCCGGACCAAGTATTAGAACTGGAGGTTTCTGATGTATACTTCATAACCGGACTATCGCGTAGAGGTCCGGTGCCCATATTGACAGGGATCAGACCGTCTGGTGAGAAGATGGAGCAAGTGATGGCACGAGTGTGCCGAGGGGCACGACTGGGATCAGGAAGTGGAAAGGTAGACATCCATACTATTCCTGATCTAGCACTCAGGGTAGTGCTTCATACCATCACGCGGGCCACGGGATCGCAGGCACCGCACGAGGCAACAAAGGCCCAACTCTTACTAGCCTCAGAGTGCATGAGTCCCCTATTATTTGACTGGGCCACAACAGTGACAATAAATATCAAGAGACAGTTCACGAAGTGTAAGCAGACCAAACTGAAACAGTTTGGCTACGGTTCTATCCTGGTATCGTTCATTCTGGAACGATTACCAATCTTCCAGGGCCAAGGGGCCATAGTAGCTAAGCCGATTCCACGAGAGCCAAGAATGGCTCGCTGGGCGGCACTGATGCCCAGAGCTGGAGGAGGCCAACAGATGTCCTGGAGGCCAAAGTTTTTTGGGTGGTTGCGGCGTCAGTTGATTGTAGTGGAAGACTAGCCATATGCAGGAACCGATTTCACTGGAGACCCAGATCTCCCACTGCCGGAGGGAGATGATTGGGATGAGGAGTTGGGTATGATCTCTTCTCTTTTTGATTTTTATGTTTTATGATTTTTTTTTTTGGTAATACATGTCCGTTCTGACACATTTTATATGTATGCAGACGTGGGCCCAGAGAGACCAGCCGGTATGTCTCCTATTGCGCGGAGGACTCTTCCCGCACCTGATCCTCAGGCAGAGGGTGCAGAGGGGGGGGGAGTTGATCCAGAATCTCGAGGGTATTGCCCGAGGGATCCCAGACTACGCCTGGCTGGCAGATGTACCGATGGCGTACCAGAGACATACGGTGGGAGTGCTTAGTCACCTCCACCGACTTCTGAGACGCTTAGTGCATGCAGTCACTTGTTATCATGAGCACCATGTGGATTAGACTCTTAGGGCTTTTATCATGCATATTTTTTGAGAGACATGTCGTCTCCAGACGTATTAAGATGAAAATGTATATTTTGATTTAATGTGATGCACACTATGCAAACATTCGATATCTATATATATACATATCTATTTCTGGATGGATTTTCCTTTTACATGTGATGATGATTTACAAATTGCGCAAATGTCTATCTAGAACCAAATTAGCTACTGCATCAGTTAACGTATTCATATGCCTGGGTATATGATGATATGTAATATAGTCGAAATTTCTTTCCAGTAAATGAATACGCAGATACAGATGTAAAATGGATGGGTTTCTTACTGAATAGTGTCCATTCAGTTGTGATACCACAAGTTGCGAGTCTAGATACACAAGTAATTCACAGATATCGAGGTTTACAGCCTCGGTTAATAATTCTAACACAACACTATATTCCACGATGTTATTTGTAGTACATCCCAGACACACACCTTGCAGGTTGATCAACTCACCAGTAGGATCGTAGATTACCCAGGTCGCCGAAGACAGATTCCTGGTACTGCGGGAGGCACCATCCGCGAAACCAAAAAACGCATTGATGGACATCAACACAATCAGGAAGACCCGATCAGCAGAAAGATGTTTACATTGGAAACCACACCACACATGCACGCAAATAAAAAGCACACACCTATGTACACACACTACACCAAAAATCACTTCAGGCGTAGTATTTTTTGAGGTACAACCCATTTTTGGGCTGCGCCAGCGGAACTCCTTCATAATCTATAAGCTCATAAGCCCCATTCTTCAAAACGCATTTTACTATGTAGGGCCCATGCCACATAGGTTGGAACTTACCGGCCCCAAGCTTGTCATGTGCTTGATCGTATAGGAGGACGAGGTCCCCTTCGATAAAGGAACGTGGAGAAACTGATTGATCAAAGTGAGCTTTGACCCGCTTCTTTTGTGCTTCAATGACTAAAGCAGCTAAATGGCGGGTTTCATCTAACCGTTCCAGATACAAAAGATGCTCTTCCTCAGCAGAAGTATCGGGTAGAAGTTCCACAGCTAATTTCAAAGAAGGAATCTCGCATTCAACCGAAAGAGTTGCTTCCAGACCATACACCAATTGAAATGGTGTGAATCCATTTGCACTCTTTGCAAACGTCTGGTATGCCCATAGAGCTGAGAACAGTTGGAGGTGCCAATTGGATTTGTGAATACCAACTGTTCATTGAAGCATAGTGACCAGAACCTTGTTCACTGCTTCAACCTAGCCATTTTCCTGAGGGTAATATGTCGTTGAGCTATCGTGGCGTAAGCCCAATCTTGAAGTCAGCTCGGCCATCATATAATCTCGGAAATGAGTACCATGGTCAGTAACGATGGCTTGAGGGACCCCAAAACGTGCAATGATGTGGTTGAAGATGAATTGGGCAGCTGTCTTACCGTCGGCAGCTAGTGTAGGCATCGCTTCGGCCCACTTGGTGAAGTAGTCGACAACGACGATTATATACGCATGCCCCTCGGCCGAATGAGGGTTACACGTCATAAAATCTACGCCCCATTTCGCAAAAGGGCCGACGGTAATAACATGATGTAAAGGGAGAGGCGGCGCGCGCATCTTGCGTTGAAACACCTGGCACACATGGAATTTACGGACTGCAACGATACAGTCTTTGAATATGGACGACCAGAAGTAACCTGCTCGCAGAATTTTCTAGGCAGTGGCATATCCGGACATATGTCCACCACAGGTGCCACTGTGGCAGTCATTTAGGACCCTTTCAGCCTCTTCCAAGGTTAGGCACCGACGGAGCACCAAATCTACTCCAACGCGGTATAAGGTATCTCCTACGATGCGGTAGGGTTGAGACTGATGCTGAATCCGACGTCGGGCATCTTTAGTCAACTCAGACTGAAATGTGGAGGTCTGAAGATACACAATTATGTCGCCATACCAAGGGTCGCGAGTACTGATAAGGAAAAGAGTTTCGTCCGGGATATGATCCTCGGAGTGTGAAGGAGTGGAGTCTGTTGGGAGTGAGCATATAAGATCCGCGAAAACGAGTGATTTGGTTGACTTAGCAGTAGTGAAATCTAAGTCAAACTCCTGCAGGATAACAATCCATTTGGAGTATTTTCCCCCCAGTAATTGTCGAGAGAGAATATATGTCATGGGGTTGCAATCCGAAACCACTGTTATCGTACGCAACAGGATGTAGTGGCGAAAACGCTGCACAGCGTGTACTGCGGCTAACGCCAACTTCTCGACATGAGCATAACGCGTTTCTGTATCGAGAAGGTTTCGTGATAGATAATAAACAACATGTTCATTACCATCATCATCATCCTGCACCAAAACCATAGCTATGGTGCTAAACGCGGCGGCGAGATACAAAGTGAAATCACGACGATAGTCCGGAGGACGAAGCAAAGGAGCATTAACGAGTAACGTCTTCAGCTTCTCAAAGGATTGTTGAGCAATTTCGTCCCAATGGAAGGGAACATTCTTCTTTAATAGGCGCGTGAATACTTTGGCCACCTCAGCGTAGTTCGGGATAAAGCGTCGAAGGAAGTTCGCTTTTCCCTGCAGACTCTGCAACTGATATAACGAGGAGGGTGATGGGAGGTTGATGATAGCCTCGACTTTTAAAGGGTCAAGGCGAATTCCGTCTTTGGAGACTATGAATCCCAAAAGACGGCCAGAATCCACACAGAAGATGCATTTATGAGGATTAATCCTAATATTGTAGCACCTACAGCGAAGAAAAATCTGGCGGAGGTGTTCAGGGTGATCCTCTCGCCTAGCTAAATGAGCTGGCAAGTCGTCCAGATAAGGCTGAACGATCTAGTGAATGTCATGGAAAGCGTAAGACATCGCACGCTGAAAAGTGGCTCCAGCGTTCTTCAAGCCGAACGGGAGCTTTTTATACGCGAAAGTACCCCACGGACAGATGAATGTAGTCTTGTGTTGATCCTCAGGTGCAATATTGATCTGATTATACCCCGAGAAACCGTCCATCAAGGAATAAATCTCACTTCCGGCACATTCGTCGATGATCTGGTCTATGAACGGAGTGGGATAGTTATCTTTTGGATAGGCGCGATTGATGTCACGGTAATCAACACAGACCCTAATAGTACCCTACTTTTTATCGACAGGGACAATGTTGGAAACCCATTCTGTGAGGGGGATGGGATAAATAAAGCCCGCGTTCAGAATTTTTTCAACTTCTGCCTTAATTGCAGCGGCTTTACGAGGATGCATGGGGCGTAAGCGTTGGCGCACAGGCTTCGCACCAGGGTAGGTTGGAATCTCATGTACTACGATACTGGGATCGATCCCAGGCATTTCCTCGTAAGACCAGGCGAACACATCTCTGAATTCTTTGAAAAGATCAGTATAGACTTGAATCTCATCAGGAGAACAAGTCACTCCCACGTGTATATTCTCAACGATCCCCAGTTTAACGGAGATGTTGATCGGGATGGTTTGAGTGATATTACTCAGGTTTCCCTCCGAAAGAACCTCATGCGTCAAAATGGGCGTTTGGAGAGGAGGAGTAGGAACCTGAGATGCATAATGCTCTAGACAATCTGACATTGCCCCCAAGCAAGGCATGAAAGAGGAACGATGATGTCCATCGCTCCAAGGTAGCTCCTCAAGAGACATTGTTTCAACAATGGCTTCATCGGAAGGAAAAGTCTCTTTGAGAGGATCAGGTGAATCGGCCTGACCAAGCCAGGGGGATTGAGAGTAGACATCTAGAGCCATGCTCAAAGGAGCATGCTGAGGAGGTGGAGGATCAGATGCGGCAAAAATTTCACAGTAGCTAATCTCTACTGGAGTTAAGGGCATTGATTCTCCAAACTCAAACACCTGCTCAGGCATAGGGATGAGCCAGGGGTCATCAGACCTGGAAATCATGTTAACTTGAGCAGTGTGCGGTGGTGGTGCAGGAAAAATACCCATGAGGATGGGGTCCTTGAAGAGACCGAGTCCTACACTGTCAGGGGGATTTGGGATTTGATCCACGTATGGAACGTTGTTCTCGGAGGTGGAGGTGAAGAAGGACAACTGATCCACCGTGACGATTTTTCCCTCATGAGGGAACTTAAGAAGTCGAAAAACGGTGGATGGCACGCATAGCATGGCATGAGTCCAGCTGCGGCCGAGAAGTATATTGTAGTTGAGCCTGGCGTCAACCACTTCTACTTCTACGTTGACAGTCTTCCCCTGTAAAGTGATCGCTAAACTCTCGAGAACACCCAGGGGTTTGGATTCCCAACCATCAAATGCCTCTAGGGAATTAGGAGACGATGAAAGGGCCGGAGAGCCAATGGCCTTCCAGCAAGCGGACGACATGACACAGGTAGAGGCACCTTCATCCACAACGGCCCTATGGATGTTAAGACCGTTGATCCCGACTTGAATAACAAGAGCGATCTGATGTGGAAGTCGGGGGGTGAAATTCTCTAAATCGAAGGTGAGAAGACTCGAATCGGTGGGATCAATGCCACCGATTGCAGACAATAAAGCCTTCCGTTGCGAAGGACAACTTTGAAGAACTTCTAGTGCAGACATAGCGGAAGGCGCCTGTGCCAAATCCTCAACAATATTGTAGTGCTGAGCGGCACGGGCATTCGGATTATAAGAAGATCTTCGTAAAACACCTTTAGAAGGTGGCTTCACAACAGGTTCAGGAGTAGGCTTCTCGATTTCCAACGAACCGGAGACAGGTGGGGGAGGTGGTCCATCCGCGACTGCCTTCCTCCGTGCCTGCCGTGATTCGTTGTAATCCTTCGAACGCGTGGCAACAGAGATAGGTGCAACACCATTCATCATAAAAACTTGGGACCCAAATGGTGCAGATGGTGAAGGCTGTTCAACCATCTGGGTCTGCTGAGACGGGAATGGTTCTTTAAGAACTGCCGAAGTCCCTTTAGAGCCTTTAAGAAGTTGACTAACTTTAGATCGTCATGGACAATCCTTGGTATAATGGTCTCCTTCACAAATGAGGCAGGGGTACTTCGGTTTACGTTGAGAACCATCCTCAGTACGAGGTTTGGATTCTGGCTTTAGGGTGTCGGATTTGGATTTACCTTTGCCCTTCTTTTTCCCCTTGGAGGTTTTCTCCGTAGGATTGGCCTGAACGACGTTAACCTCCATGGTTTTGCCAGAATCTGATGGGGCAGGATGAGCAGGAGTATTGTTGGAAGAATTAGACTTCTGCTTCCCATTCAAAGATTTCTTCGAATTCTGAGACACAGAACCAATGACACCATCCACTGCAGGGGTAGGTGGAGCCTTAGAGGTTCCGGACCGTGGAGCATCAGGCAAGATATCATAAAGCGTGTCGGACTGAGAATATACAAGATCCAGATATTGGGCACGCGCAATGGCTTGTTCCTCCATCACACACGCTCCCATCGCAATATCTTGGGCGATTTTGTTCACGAAGGAGGTGGTGAACCAGTGAGTTAGTATCTGATCAGGTATATGAAACTTGATCAGTCTACGACGGCGCCGCCACTCATGAATGTGATCAGAAATGTGGGTGGCTTTGTCCTGCTTCAAAGAAGTCAGGAGGTGCGTCCCGGCTTCATAACGAACCGGTAACTGAAAGTGCGTCCGAAAAGCCATGGCTAAGGAATTGAAATCTTGGAAGATGCCACGGGATAACTCGATGTACCACTTAGCAGCAGCTCCAGTCAAAGTGCGCTGGAAGAGGCGCAGACGAATTGAATCATCGACCCAAGAGTTAGACGAACACCAAAGATGATACGTCATCACATGCGCTTGGGGGTCCTCCCCAGCTTTACCCTCAAACTTGGGGCAATCACCTGGTATCTTGGTAGGAACTGGAGGCCAATAAGGATTATGCAAAATCGGATCATTGGTCAATTTTGAAACATCCGGCAACTCCAAGGTGGCCAGGAACGGCAATGGCGGATTGACCGGCATGCCAGGCCCGGGATGAGGACCGGTACCTGTACTCCACGCTGGTTGGGAATATCCTTGCCCCCATGGGTTCTGTCCCGTAGGATTCTGACTGTAGGGGGTGTAGGTCATATAACCAGACTGATTTGGCTGCTGGTAACCAGTGTGTGGGGCTTGATAACCAGAGTACGGACCCTGATTATATGTCGGCCCAGTGTAAGCAGCATTTGGATTTGGCTGCTGAGTATAGGTAGACCCAGGTTGATGAGGATAATACTGAGAACCTCGGGGCTGGTTATAATTCGGTTGAGATTGACCATGAGGATAATAACCGCCCTGAGGATGAGTCGGTTGTTGATAAGTGGAACCCTGCGGAGCCTGATAACTAGGGCGCAGCTGTTGATTTGGCTGCGGCATCGAATAAATCGGCTGCTGGGCAGGGTTAATGGAATGAGCGGGCTGCCCCGAGTGAACAGGTTGACCCGGCTGAGCGGGCTGCCCTGAGTGAACAGGTTGACCCGGATAGACAGGCTGCGCCGGTTGCGCAGGTTGACCCGGCTGGAAAGGAGCCCTAGGTTGTGCCGGATGGGCCGGTTGGCCTGGAGGCGGA
This sequence comes from Pinus albicaulis, assembly GCA_034641835.2. NCBI lineage: Eukaryota > Viridiplantae > Streptophyta > Pinopsida > Pinales > Pinaceae > Pinus > Pinus albicaulis. The sequence continues at coordinate 41,310 of JAXQQM020065288.1, forward strand.
ACACCAGGTTGTACCGGATGGGCCGGTTGGCTTGGTGGAGGAACAGAGCCAGGTGGTTGCTGGTAACCGGTTTGACCTGGAGCAGGACCATAGGATGGTTCTGGCTGATATGCAACGTTGGAAACAACAGGATACTGCGGTTGCATAGGCTGAGAGGGTTTGATTTTCCCCCCAGGACCATAGACCGGTCCCGGTTGGTACCCCGGTTGAGGCTGCACAGGTTGACCGGAAGGGTTGTAATACTGTCCTTGCGGACCGTACGATGGCCCCTGCTGGCCCGCAGGATAGCCTTGCACGGGCTGCCCTTGTGGGTCATAAGGATAGCCAGGTTGGCCCGAAGGTTGGCCTTGGAAAGGTTGCCCTTGCGGGTTATAAGCCTGGTTATAAGGTAAACCTTGAGCATGGAGGTGAGCCTCAGGAGCGGGTAGACGTAAAATGTCCCCGTGCTCATCATACTGACCTGGAAAAGCATACACGGGTGTACCATCCTGTGCATAGTGCGAAAAATAAGAGCGGTTGGGATCTTGGGAGGATGGTCCAACCTCGAGGTTCGGCTGTTGTAAAGACAACCGATACTCCTCCAGAGAGATATTCTCCGGCATAGCAGTTGCTAAATAAATGTCTTCAGGAGGTGGCATAGCCCTTGCGGAGGGTGCCATGACAGCGGATGTAGAGGCGGCCACACAAACAGTGGGTCGAGTGGGTACAGAAGTGATGGGTCTCTGAGGAGACACCCCCGGTGAAGGAGCAGCCGGCCTCGGAGAAGGAGCTGACACTCCCATAGAGGCCGCGGCGGAAATGATCTGACCCAAGGACCTATACCCCGGTGGTAATGAGGGACCGGCCATTGACATAACAGCTGGTTCAGAGTTGTCTCCTCGAAATAATCTTCGTGGGAAGAGCTGATAGTCTTCACCGGACGTTGGAATTTCCTCACCAGAATCACTCATGTTTGAGCCTGCCACTAGATCTCGTAATAGACAGCGAGGACTAGGAGGAAAAACAACAGCTATAAAAGGCGAACCCGATGTAAGAGAAAGGAAATCAGCTCCTAATCTCAATTTAGACAAATGGTCGGAAAGGGGCCAATTGAACTCAACTGGTCCTCCAAAGGGTTGCTCAGCAAGAACCGGTCCCCCGTCGGGAAACTCGGAAACAAAGGGCTGCTGTGGTTCAGCAGAGGATTGGGAAACCTATGATGAATCATTCGTATAAGGACTACCAGTAGACGAAACCGAGGGTTCTGCCACTGTGGTAGCAACGATAAGAGAAAAAGATCAAACACACACACGGGCTGAAAAGAGTCAAGACACACAATCAAACGGTCAACAAGCAGAATCTAACAAGGCATGTGATCGTGGGTGATTAATTTTTACCACATTGAAAAATAAGAAACTTCACCGTTTCATGTTTTAAGAGTCAAGAAACGGTTGAAAAGGTGACTCTATCTCTTTCAAATTTGACACAAGCGTGAAAGGACAAGCGCTTGGTGATCCTTTCAAATTTAGGGAGTCAGAAAAGATCAAATGAATACTCAGGAATACTAGGCAAAAGGGTGTACCAAATAACCGTGAACTGCAATATACACCTTGGTTTTAATAATGAAAGAGAAATCAACCAAGGACTTTCTGTACGTGCAGGCAATCTCCCCGAATGTTGTGTTCGGTGTATCACGGGTATAGGGCAGCAGACTCGGCTTCCTATGGATAAAGGATTGAAACCTAGTGGGGTCTCCCTTTATATACGCGACGGTACGGGGAGCGCAAGTCCGTACTAGTGCTGTCTAAAGCCAAGAGGTGAACGACAGCTACTAGGTTTTAAGACGCCGTAACACGTCTCTAGCCTAGACCTCTAAATGTGTTTCGTTAGATTTCAATGCTGCCTTAGTGTAAATTGAGTAAGTTTTAAATTTTATCTTCAATTACGTTTCAGTTTTCAGGCCCTAACGAATGTGATGTCTCAAAAATCTCCTAAATGCAAAACTACATGCCACAGTATATCATTTCGTTCGATGAAAGCTAGCTACAGAAGAGTTAAGAGATTTTTACACAAACAAAATGATCGGAAGACAATCAGTGATATCTCTAATGCAGCTAATGAAACTAAAAACTTTTCTTTCAAAGTCACTAATTACTAATAACATCGAAAAGATTTTAATTTGCACTAATCAACCAAAAGCAAAAGAGATTTTTTTATTTTCAATGTTTGAGAGCTAGATGCACTAAACAAACCGAAAACAAATGAGAAGCAATTTGAGAAATGATAATAAGAGAGCAAAAACAAGCAGATTTCACTCAATGGCACAAACAATCAGATCTCAAATCGACCAAAAGTCTCTCAAAACCAAGAAAAGTCCCAAAGACACTAATGAGCCATGTAATCTAGGCCCAAAATGAAGCAAAGCGAAATTCGAATGAAAACGAAATCAGTCACTCAAAAAGCGCAATAAAATGATAGACAACTGTCAAACGAATGCAAGGAAGCAATCCCAAAGTCGACTGAACGAACGAAAACCAAAAAACTCCCAAGGGAGGCTCGACTCACAAAAGCACCTAGATGCCCTAGGGCTCGAATGCAAAATCGAAAGAAATAGGCAAACAACCAAAGGATGGAGGTTACAATCAGTCAAACTAGGCTCCAGTGCACTCAAACAGCCAAAAAAACAAGATCAAAATCACAAGTCAGTCCCAGAAAGCATGAAACACAGCAAACCCTAATAGCTCACAGGATTGGCATGATTGTGAGCTTGAAATTAGTGGCAGAAAGGCAATGGCGCGGGTGATACACAAGCAACCTGCGCCAATGGGCACGACTATCACGCGAAAAAGCACGCCAGCCGAGTTTACTATGGAAAGATAAAAAACAAGCAATCTCAGACACAAACAGGTGATGACAAGGCTAAAACAAAGCCAAAAAAAACATAAAAACCAGTCCAACGAGCTGACCAAGCAAGAAATACCAAGTAATTTACTGAAAAGAGAAGACAATACTCCAAGTTGTTCAGTCTGTAAACTAAACCGGAGATTGACTGAAGCAGCGTTGACTACTCCGTTGATGCTAAGCAAAAGCGTTTCGAAGGCTATCTGGCTACACTTCAGACTCCGCCTATAGCTTACAAATCAAACAACAAGCTGAGTCCCCAGCGGAGTCACCAAATTGTTGAAGAGGTTAATCCCCTCTGCGGATAGAGGCGATCCATACTAGCCCAGATCGAGTCTAGCAACAATCAAACACGCTACAGTGCAGGTTCCTAATTGCAAATAAACTGACTTGTGAGGAAGGCTTACCTAGAATCCAACGCTGTCATTTGCAGAAGAGGTGGTGCTCCCGTTCCTTTGCCCTGGCAGATCACAATCCTCACGATCTCCGTGATCGGACACCTGCACATGCAAGAAACAACACAAACGCAAGCATAAAATCCAATATATACAACTATATGTCAGTCGAAGAGGACATAACTCATGAACATAATCAAGAACAAGAGTGGAACCATAACCAATAGTCGCTTATCATTAATGAGTCAAAAGAAGAATACAACCATAGCTTCGACGCAGCACTCTCCTTTGGCGGGTCATCAGCAAAACATGTCTCGATAAAGCCTGTCAAGGATGGGACAAGACTCTCTCTTCGGATACTTGAAAATAGTCTCCTTTCTTGGATTTGGCCTTAAGGGAATCAAGAAGGCTCTTGCAGCATAAGGATGTGAAAGCTCTTGGGAACTAGCTTGCAAAGGAGATGAGCAAGCTTTTATAGATGGAGGAAGGGGAGTTGGGATCCCTATAATGATGGGATTGGCCCTATCATCAAGGAAGCTTCCATGAGAGGTGGAAAACCACTTCCTCTCTATGGAAATCCGTAGCCAAACCTCCCAACTCAAGATAGAAATCAGCCCAGTAATTTGTTAGGATGAAACTTCCGCCTTTTATTTTTTAAAAACACCTCTTAATATGGTTGGCGCGGGTGCGGCTCTATGACAGAGCACCAATTGGCGTGCCCTCTTTGGAGGATTTCCCTCTTGGCACGAGGGCTGAACTATGGAACCGCGCCAATGGAAAAAGAGATATTTTTAGGGTTTTTTGCAGGGAGATGTCTTAAGGGAAATTAAAGCTCATCTTCAGAGGGATGCAATGAAAGTATTTTCAAGTCTTGTCTCTGCTCACAGGTCACGAAATGAGCCCTCCAATGTGCAGGATGGGGAATGGCAGGGACGGTGACAAATTGTCATGTTAACACAACCTACAACACGTTAATCGATTCTTCAATGACAATGTGCACACCACGTATGATGCGTAAGATAGTAAAGGCTATGGAGGAAATGTCACTAAAAACCAATGAAATCAATAGTTTGAAAAAGATGATTTAGAATCTGGAAGCCTCCAACAAAACAGCATTAATCAATGCCAAAAGTCATGAGCAAAGGGCCAAGAGACTTTAAGAGAAAATCAAAAGCCTACAAAAAGACTTGAATTTCACTGAACAAATTTCTTACATAAGAAATTACCTTTGGACAAATATAATTGATTTCATTCATCTCCAATGGCCTTCAATTCAAATTATTTATGAACAGAGAGATTTACTTCTAGCAGCACAAGTGGAAATTCAAAAGACAACAGAAGAGTTAGCAAATAAACCAGCACAAGGTTTGAAGCTCATTACTTTCTTGAATAGTAAAAAAAAAATAGAGTTAGAAGAATTAAAGGTACAGGATAGAACAGAGACCATTTTGCAGATCAAGAAGGTTCTGACAAAGAAAAATCTGTTGAACAATTTAAAGGAAAAATGTGATGCCATTAATATTTCTATAACCAAGTTTTTAACAAAATACACTATGCTGAGACAAGATGGTCTTCTAGATATTCATGTCTTCAATGAAAAACTCATGCCTCAAAAGGATTATGACAAGAATATAAGGGATTTTGCAAAAGAAAAAATCAACAAGCCACTGTCACAGGGCTCTCCCACAGGAAAGGTCATTCTTCAATATATTGAAGACTTGTTTTTTCTTCAAAATGAGATCAAGCATCTTTTTGTCTTTAAGCCTAATTTTTCCAAGTACAAAGATGGTGATGAAAACTTTAGAAAGCTCAAAAATGTGACAATACCAAATGCAGAACAATGGCAGGCTTTTACAGATTTAATGTAAGAATTGAAAAGACAAAACAATGAAGAGAACTACATGAAAAATAGTCCAACAAAAGTAAAACAAAAAAATGACAGTCAGCTGATTTTTTACTAAATAAAGACTTCTTTCACAGTAGTAAAGAGTGAAAATTTCAGTCAAACTATATCAGGTTTAATAGAGTAGCATTAAAGTGTATCAGAAGAAAGAGTATCAGTGAAGGCAGCTCAAACAAAGATATTTCCTAAGTAGCCAACAAGCAAGACAGCTTGCCAATAAAAGCTCCTTGATTAGATAGAGTTGTTCTATATATTTTGGATAAGAGGATAGCTTGCTAATTTGTTAAGTAGCTGTCCCTCTTATTTTGTAAAGATATTTTGTATTTTTTAAAGATATTCCTACATCTCTCTAGAATATTTGTAAACAATATTTTGTATAAAATACTTCACCCTTTGAAGTATTAAGGGTGGAATAAAATTACTAAGATTACTATAGACTTTTGCTGATACATTGGAGGCTCTCATGTGTTGAATTCAATGTAGCAGACTGGACAAAGCTTAAGTGCCATCATAATTCAAGATTCATGCGATAAGTTGAAGAGTGAAGTACATTTCTTCTTGTCATTGTTTCTTTTCTGAGTTTCATGCAATTCATTATGTGTTTGATCTATCTTAATGTGTAACTAGGAATATTACTAAAGGACTAGCCCTTTGCTCCATGTTTTTAACTAAGTTACCATTTAAATGTTTTCTGCTGATTTCCAGTGTTAGGAATCCTTCATGCTCCTACTCCCGTTTGACCTTTGCCTCCTTCTTCCATTTTCCGGATCAAAGGATCCTTGATTGCCCTTTATCCCAATCATACCATTTCATCAAAAACCTTTCCCCAAATCTCTAAGGGTTATCTACCTTGCCCTGAATACATTTGTACCCTTTGGCCTTGCCTTCTAATACTACTATCTAGACTTAGACTCCATAGCCCAATGGACAAGTAGATTTATCCTTAGTTTAATCCTAAGTGATTTTTACCTACCAAAATCTTAAAACAAAACCAATTGAACTATCATAACTAGCCTAAAAAAACATAAATCAAAACAAAGATAAACCTTAAAGAGAGAACCCTCTCTAAACTATAGGAAGGCTAGATCCTATTCTTCCAAGTAGTTTTGTGGTTACCCCTGGTTTTCTTAGACTAAAAACCAAAAGCCCACAACTTTGAGAAATTACTAGGGTGATACCGTGGAAGATATAATCAACGAAAATAAGTAAGAAATTCAAAAATACATTATGGAAGAAACAAAAGAATTACAAAACATTCTATTGAAATATATTGTTAATAAGGATGTGGAGATCCAAAGTAATCATGAACATAAGGAGAAGAATTTTGTAGCGAATCAATATCACATGGGGTGTGTGTTGTCATAATTAGAGAGAACAATTATTGAGTTATAGAACCATAATCATGAATTTTCATTCCAAGATTCACATCATTAGGGCTTCAAGTTAACACCAAGGAGATGTTATATTCAAAAAATGATATGAGGAAGTTTGGTGGTAATGATCATGTAATATGGATATTTCAAATATAGAAAAAACTTTTGATCAACAGGAAATGAAATGACATCCTTACAAAAGGTAAATATTGCATCCATGTTCTTAGAACAACACCAATATGTATGGTATCAATGGCGTTGTAAAAGAAAAAAGGGCTATGTTATATCTTGGTCCATTTTTACAAAGGAATATATAAAACATTATGGTCATATTAAGATAAATAAATTGTTGAATAATTATTATCCTTTACAGCAAAGGTCCAATTACAACACACATTCAACATCAATTCCAAAAATTCCAAAAATTGAGTCTCGAAAGAAGAATATTTAGGGGATAATTTGTCGAACTATTCATGGGAACTTTAAAGGAAAATGTCTAACATGAGATGTATTTCTTTGAACCTCGTATTTCTAGAACATGCATCTAGTCTAGAAAGAAGATTTGAAAGTAAAATTATGGCCATTGGAAAATTGGTCACTAATAATTATAGATAAAACCATGCTCCCTCTCCTAAACTGAAAAGGTTGATTCTTCCACAAATGTATTAAAGAATACCAAAGGGACTATATTTAAACTATGACAATAAGTACAATATGGGGGATAAATGTAGTGAGAATAAATTATTCTACCTAGACTATGAAGATGAAGAACTTAAAGAAGTGTAACCATCACAAAGCTAGAAGATACTACTCCAAAAATATCATATTATGCAGTGGCTAGCATCAATATTCCCAAAACCCTCAAGATAGAAGGATATATCCATGGGGGCTTAACTCAATGAACCTCTTACATATCATGTTTATCCATGGCACACTAAAATTCCTTAATTTGACTACATATTTGAAAATACCTCTAAAAATTACATTATTTAACCCCCTATCAACATGAACCCAATACACCTTCCCAATTTAAAAAGCCTCTACTTTCGCTAGATGTAGGTATCTATTTTTTCATTAACATTGTTTATACCCATTTATATTTTTCATTAACTTTGAGCTCCATTTTTTATACCTACCAATATAAAAACCATTTACACTCTATTATATTCTCAATATATTATATCATTTTTTTTCAATACATATCCCTTAATATGAACACACATGATACGGTATAGCTCCCCTAGTGAAGCTAGTGTAGATATATCAAAAAGAAAAATGTAACAATGTTTATTTTTTCAAGTGGTACCCATAACTTTATTAGTATGAAATTATAAAAAATTCTCAGTTGTTTCACATATTTAGTGCCATAGTTTCAAGTAATGATGGTAGATGGAAGCATCATAAATTTTTCAAGGTAGTGTCATAGAATTGTTTGCTCAATATGGGGGATTATTTGTTGGACAATCTCGTGATTCCAATACAAATAAATGATGTTGATGTTGTATTATGGGTCTGATGGTTATAATCATTGTTAACAATGACATTTAATTATCAAAACTCTTCAGAAGATTTACCTGAAAAGGAAATAAAATGGAATTGATCTTAGAGACATCCAACTGAAATCATGTAAAATGATAAGCTCTAATGGAATGAAAAATTTACTCAAAATGGGGCACCTTGGTGTAATGGCACAATTATATTCCTTAAATGCTCAAATGTCAATATAACCTATGTCAAGGGATCTCCATAAAGCTATCAATAATCATCCCAAATTATTTTGATTGATACCCAAGGGTTTTCCACCTAATGAAGATCACGATCATGCTATCATTTTGTAGCTAAGAACTTTAGTAGAGATTAATGAAGAAGGTAAAAACACACCATAATTAGGAAAATCCTTGGAACACTGATTAATTAGTTGAGGAACTCAATAATTATAGAATATATCATTGAATTGAATAACCTAGTAGAAGAGTTGCCATCGAAATTAATCAATTTTTAAGGATAATAGTCCTTTGAAGTGGAGGGATTTGTTAAGATATATATAAGCCCCATGTAAACCCTAAAACCCCTTATTAATCCCTATATACTTAGTAATTTCATTTATATTTTTATATTTTAATGTAGGTTGGAACCTCTCATGGTCCCATTTTATTATAATTGTACCACTTGCCTCCTATATATGCACTAAGGAGACCTAGTCTTAGAATAATATAATATTCTCTTTTACAATCATTGCGAAAAGAAGTTCCCCCTTGAAGAGGACTATAATTATTGATTTCCTATCATTTTGAAGTTGTAGGTTTTATAACACACACTTAAAATTATTATATTGGAATATGTTACTTTATGAGCATATTCAAATACACATCTTCAAAATACTAAGAATTAAGAAATAAATAAAATTTTCAATGAAGGAATTAAACAACTCTCTCATACTAAAAAGTAAAAAAACTTAATAAATTGAAATATTTTTACTATTAATTACCTTCTCTCTATATAAATTTGATGTAAAATTATGTTATTTAAGGTGTACACTGAAGTGATTACACATATAGCTTATACTAAAAGATAGAAAACACTCATGGTAGAAATTAGAATTTTTTTACTATTGATTACATTATCTATCTTGATTTATGAATTTGACGTAACATTATGTTATTCAAGGTGGACATTAAAGAAATTTATTTATAATAGACATTGATTTTTTTTTGTTATTATTATTATGTTTAATGCAGGTATTAGTTTTAATGTAACTCCTGTTTTAGATTGGGAAACTTGAAGATCCCTCGAGATTAAAATTGACCTAAGTTTTATGTGTGTGTGTGTGTGTCAATTTGATGCAAAGGATGGAATACTTTACACATGTCCTTAATCATAATTAACACAATAATAAAATGTTTTAACCATAATATTTTTATTTATTTTCATTTTATTTATATAATGTATATTATCTCTTTCTAGACAATTAATATATTGAACAAATTACACATCACCCTCATAGTACAAGATAAAAAGTAAATATAGATGAAATTAGATTTTTGTATTTTCAAATACTTTATTTCTCTGTAGAAAATTGATGTAAAATTATGGGGGAAATTGAAATATTTTATTTATGATAGATATTTTTTTGTTATTATTATTTTTTAATTTGTTAACGTAAGTATTATTTTATTACTTTTAAATGTAACTTTATGTGATAAAATCTCCTCTAATGTAGACTATTAAACAACTGTGGCCGTAATTTTTTTTTAACATAAATTTGGATGAAAATGTCAAAGTTGTCACTCAAGCAATAACAAACATAAATAATTTTAAAACGTCTCAAATAATTAGTATGGAAATTATATAAATTGATATTCCTCTAAATGGAACTTTATGTAATAACATCTCCTCCAAAGTGGATTGATTGTTAAATATCTGTGGATGTAATTTTTTTTTAAACATAAATTTGGATGAAAATGTCAAAGTTGTCACTCAAGGAATAACAAAAAAAAAATTATTAAAATGTCTCAAATAATTAGTATGGAAATTATATTAATTGGTTGTATCTAAAAGAATCTATAATTAGGTTGGTTTTATATATATATATATATATATATATAAACATTTGTTATGTCACTTGCAAAAATTAAATATGGATGAAGAAAATTTCATTCCTTCCTCCCAACTAGACTCCAATTAATGGCTAATTAATTCCATGAAAATATTTTCAATAAAAAATTGATTTATTTATATTTATAAATTCATTCATAATTTAAACAGTTTTTCTTAAATCATATAATTATTTAATTAAGTATATATATTGGGTTCAACAATTATGTTTTCAAACATTTTCTCGCTATCGAAAATATAGCTAGCATATTTTGGGTTGATATCTTATAAGGAAATTGGACCAAGAGCCTTTGACAACCACTTTCATACACTAAGTTTGTGGAACAACTTTTCTTATCGCGATCAAAATTCATGTTAATAAATTTTATCTCATTGACATGAGAAATTCTTATAGGTATATCATTTTTCTAATCTATTACATACTAAGATTATCAACATTCCACTCTCTGTGACAGTCAGGATAAAAACCATGTGATTCTAGAAGTTTACCCATTCTAGTAAGATCAGGGGCTAAATATCTAGTATGTTGAATTTCAAGAGGCTCATAGACTGGGAAAACTTAGCTTCTGACTCTTTATCCGATTCTTTATCTAATTCTTTGAATAGGGAAGCAAGTGAAACTTTTTCTACAGAATCCTTCTGTGAAGACTGCCCAACTTCCTTAGGAAACAAATGAGGAAATTTATCAGTAGAACTGGTAGGCTTTTGAGTATGAACATTCCTTTTGTGTAGGAAAGAAGTTGGAACTGGCTTATCATGCTTTGAATGATTAAGCTTATCAAACTTATTAGACAAATCAATAATGAGTCCTTGGGTAGAGTGTGCTTCCTGTACAATTTTACACTCTACTTCTTCTATCTTACATAAAGACTCCTTAGCATATGACTTCAAAAAAGAAGAAGAATACTGAATATCATTCAAAGCATTATTCACATCATTTACAAAGACTTGTATTTTTTCAAACTGTTCCTTAACAATGGTAGTCTTGGAAACATTAATTTCAAGCCATTTAATGGCAGTATTTTATCAATTTATTTTCTCACTAGCTTTCTTTATTTTTCCATCAATACCAAGAGCATTATCATCCTTAAACACTAGGGAATGGCTTTTGCAGTGTTATGAGCTTCTCCTAGGATGATTCCTTTGTAAGGAGGGAAGGTAGTAGTAGTATCAATCTTACTACCATCTAGAGCTCACCAGGAATGCTAGATAGAAGTAGATGCTGAAGTATCAGCCATAAAAAAAAATTCAGATTGTTTATTCCTCTTCCATGAATAGAAATATATCCACATGTTTGTTCTATTCACATATCCTTTCCATTCTTCTAAAAACCTGATTTTTTCTTCACTTGAATGTGTGAGGCCAAAGGATTCAGCCTCAGGATGGGTGTAGATGTCCCAATTTAACATTTCTTTCATCCACTAGGTTGGTACTTTATGATTTTTTCATCCATCCATAATAGTAAATAACATATGCATCTCCATGACTGATGGTTTCTTACAGTTGGCTAGAAGATCCTTGAATCTAGACTCAAGAATTAAACTATTCATTTGTTCCAGATAGCCGAGTCCATATTTGGGCATATTCGGTGGTCTTATCTTACTGAACACTTTAGTCAACCTTGGATCTTCATTTTCTAAAGAAGGTAATTCATGCGTCATCAACACATGGTCTGACTCATGAGGGAAAGGAATTTCAGAACAGTTTGGGTTTGGACACGGGTTGATAGAAGTAGAAGCTGGGGCTTCACCCGTTCTAGGATGATGATTTTCATGGATAACTAAGTCAGCTAGACTACAGAGGTTAACAATATTCTTGCATTCTGGGAAACTAACCTCAACTGAGTTGAAATTTAAATTCTGGGCAAATTCAAAATAAAGAAATATGTTTACAAGAATTCAAAACTGAACTTGAACATGTAGTATCTAGAAAATGGGGATCTTTGTACAGGGAAGATTTCTGAAAATCTTCTTCAATCCTATGTCTGTCAATGGTTGACCTTCGAGGAAAGGACATAACTGCATAGGATTGATCTTCTCGAATATTTGCAGAAGTGATACTTTTTGTAGAGATGGGTTTTGGATTTGGGATGACCTACTGTTATGGGAAGTTCAGAGCTTCCCATTTGATGGCTTGATGTTCTACTTTCTAATTTTTTGAATCACTTAGAATGACCACGTTTGTTTTTTAGTCTTGATTGGGTGTATGGAGGACAACTGGAAAAAGGGTGTTTGTATGTCTAAAACAACCTCTGGTCTGAATGAATATATTGTTTCTTTTCTTCAACATGTCAAATCCTGAAGTCTGGAATTTAAATTGTAGAATCTTGTCGATTTTTTCATCAAATACATAAACTGAAAAGTTTGGATAACAATCAAACCAAATCGGACCATTTGATAATGGGGCCACAATTCCTCCAATGATAGAATCAGTGTATTTGTTGTGAGTTAAATACCTCACATTGGATAGGACATAGGTATCTAGCCCTTGGTTCGTTAAAGCACTGATCCCTACACTGATGTATCCCAAATGCAAATATTGTATCTTTAATTTCTTTGCTTCTGCCTAAAGCTGCTTTGGGTCAAGAAGGGGAATAGACTAAACACAGTCTAAATTTTATTGGATAGAACTAATAGACTCTTTTATTGATATTCTAGTGGCAGCTACTAGATGGAAAGCTGACACATCTGCATAGACTTCTGAAGCAGATATGCTTGGGGTTTTCCATCTTGCATATGGCTCAATTTCTTCATATACTAACTCTGAATAATTTAAAGTTCTACTAGATGCAGTGGAAAACATATCCCGAAGGGGATTTTCTTTAGATTTTTTTTTTTCATATAATTCTCGAAAAGAAATAGATTGTCTGAAAGAGTCCATTCTTCAAATAAAGATTATTTGATCTTGAGTACTAAACTTCCATGAACCAGACACCTTTCTGGCTCTGATACCAATTTTACACAGGGGCTTCACAAATCGAAGCTTGCAACAGCAACAACAAGCTGACTGGCCTTGTTGAGTCTCTTCTCTATCTTTTTCTCTCTTACAATCATTTACACCAACCCATACACAAACCTACTTTTCACCATCATGCTCTAGCAGCCTTCACACGACTTCCCTTGCCTTCAATGGCCTTGGTGTCCCTAGGAGTTTTCGCGAACCTCTGCTGAACCTCAATTGAATATACGAGAGACATATACTACCTCAACAGAAAATATAATAGCTCACAGTTTTCAGTACTCAAGAATTCAGAAAAACTTTCTCTTTATATTATCAAAATTTTTATTACATAAATCTCATGGACTCAGATTTTTCTTTCCTAAGATTGAATGTACAAGCATTTACCAGTGATTACTTCTCAATAAATGAGATAGTGTTCTGATGCTTTTTGGCTGTATACAGACTCAGTCTAAGAATATATAACACACACATAAACTAGACAATAGATCTGGCCACTTTAGGTTCTCACCAATTTTGAGCACACTAATGCACATGATTCTCATATCAACTCACAGACTTGGGTCACAAGCTTTGTGATGCAAGAAGATCAAGCTTAAATCTTGAAGATGCAGAGCAGGAAGATTGCAGACTCCTTGAGCTCTGTTAATTTTGTTTCAGCCTTTTTGAGCTCCTACATGGCCTGTACCATAGTGGATACCCTAGGATTTGAAATGTAGGTCATATAAATTCTTTTAAACTTTCCATATGAGGTTGGTACAATGATGAAGTAACTGGATCTATTATTTTTTAATCTTACTGAGCCATGTGGTTTAACAGCTGCTAGGAAGACATTTCCTAAAATACAGTCTACAGGAATGTCTTCTACTGCAAATTTCAATTCGATATAGTGGGTGTCAAAACAGACATTAGCTTTAGGGAACTCATATTGTACGGTATTTTATCCTAACCCTATGATTTTTCTAGAGGCTAAAACCCATTATTTTGTAGGTATGGTCTTTTTATTAAAAATGTTAACATCTGCACCAGAATCTAGAAGTGTTGTAAGAGAAAACATTTCTCCTTTAATACAAATTTTTACCTAGATATGATATTGTTGATATTCTCTTACCAAAACACGCATCTCCCTGAAACCTAATGTAGGATCTTGCTTTCCTTCAAGGATTTCAACTTTAGATTCTGTGAATGGTGCAATGTGCAGAGTGTAGTTGGTGAAGTTTCCAGAAATAGGTTGTTCCATTTCCTGTTTCCCCTTTTCTAGTGCTGTAACTTGGGATTTCAGAATAGAAATTTTAGATTTAAGCATATGCATTTCTCTACTCACCTCCCCCAAAGTGAGTGAACGAAATTTTTTCTACACCTGATCCCTTTGATAGGCCTTTGTGTTGTGCTTGAAAGAAGCTTCTATGAAGACCGGCTTCTTGCTAGCACTTCTGCTGGTAGATGAGACTTGTGACATGAATGTCTCAAGTAATTTATTCTTCAAATCTCCTTCTTCCATAGTGAGAATTTGTGAAAATATTTTTAGCTCATCATCATCTGTCTAGGCCATCAGAACTTTTAGCTTTGAATTAAACTGTTCCTCAATAGCAAAGTCAGATGAAGAGTTAGATTCATCATCAGAAGAATTATTACAGTTACAATTTTCAGAATCTGAACAGAAACATTGTAAATGAGCTTGTAATTCTTCAATTGAAGAGTTGGAAGAGGAAGATTCACTGCATGAATCATTGGAATAATCAACAACCTGTTTTTGTTGAATTACCAAACTTGGGCAGTTTTCGGTCTGGTGGTGTGGAGATCCACACTTTCTACATTTGTCTTCAAATTTCACCACTATCTTGCCTTTATTGAGAGGCTGAGACTTTTTGCCTCTATTTTTCTTTGATTCATCACCATCAGGGCATCTATTTGCAGTGTGGCCAGGCTTGCCACAGAACCAGCATGTTATCTGATTCGTCTTTTCATTCTTATGGCTTTTAAGATGCATATCTGATGGCTTGTAATAGTGTGTCTTAGGGACATGCTTATAGTATCCCTTTTTCTGAGAGGGCCTGGAGGAGATTCTTCTCCTATTTTTTGTGTTGATGAACTTTTCTTGTTTATGAGCCTTTTTGGCCTTTCTTTTTAATTTTCTTCTTTTGACAAGGGGATCATCAATAGTAATTCCATATTTTCTACAAATAGACTTACTCTCTAGCAATATGGAGAGATTTTCCAAAGATTTATTCATCTTCGAGCTAGTACAAAGTGTAACTAAAGCTTTTGTAATAACGAAATAAATTTCACCCCAAGTGTATGTTTCAATAGGCAATTGAAAGAATTCTTGCAACTTGATAAAATCAACAAATAAATGTGGTTGATAAATAAGTATATCCAATTATTAATCAATAATAATATTTAAAAAATAATAATATATAGTAATAATAATAAAAACATAAAAACTTAATAAACTAATATAAATTAATGAATAATAATTTAAAATAATTTTATAAATAAATAATAAAAAATATTGTAAAAAAAATTAATAATAGAAAACAACAATAAAATAATAAAATAAACACAATTAAAAATAATATAAAATATTAATATAAATTTAAAATGAAAATAAAATAATAATGATTTAAATATAATAAAATAAATCATAATTATATTTAAAAAATTTCAAGAGTAAACTATTAATAAAAATTAATAACCTAAATACATAATATTAATAATCATAAAGTAATTATATAAATAGAAATAAATTAATAATGTAAATTGAAAATTTTAATTGAATAATAATTTTTAAAATATTCCTAGAAATATTAATTTAATAATAATTATTGAAGTAATACCTCGATTTGAAATGTCGACCATTGTTTTATATAAGAAATAATCACAAAAACTTAAAAACCATTAATAATAATTGCTAAAAATAAAAATCTAAATAAAAATTAATTAAAAAATGAATTAAAATATTATTAATAATGATTTTCTTTATCAATAATAAAATAAAAATACATTAATAATAATAAATGATTATTATTATTAATAAAACTCATAATTATATTTACATTAATGATAAAAACAATGTCAAGCGTTGATAATAATAAAAAATAATATTATTATCATTAACCATTCATATTATTAGTAAGAATACTATTTGTTAATATGAAAAATATTATTATTGAGAATATTATTAATATAATATAAAAATATTAATATTATATTTTCAATACTTGATTAATATAACAATATTTATCAACCCACAAATAAATTAAGGGAAAAAAGTATAAATATAAAATTAAAATTTTAATATGATTATCGAAAAAATAATCTTACAAAAATTGAAACTATATAAATATAAATATAAATATAGATATTCTAGTTTAGGTATAATTATAGGAAAAAATAAATGCGTAGAAGAGAATCATTTTTTTTGCATGATTAACAACCATTTTGAATTGCCAACAATCGTTGATGATGGTCAACAAAGGACTATTCTAATAATCTCTGTTGAAGTTTGACAAAAAAATGATAACAAATTTTAAACATTATAGGACCAATGAAAATAACATGGTACTTACTAACATTGAAATAGATAAAAAATATATATTTTGTGAGATACATTTTAGTTCTAGCAATAACAATGTATTCCACAACAAAACCCAACTTTCAACACTCAACGGGAACACAATTATTTCATACCAACCTCTTCCAAAACACACCCAAAGCGATGGAAAAAGAAACACGAATTCAAATCAACAGGATAATGATAATGATAGTTCACACTATCAAGACATTCACTTCTTCTTTTCCTCCCTGATTCTCTTCGATACAAATGATATAAAGTTTCAACATTTGATTTCAGTCCATTCAAAATACGAGTATGTTCATTGACAAAATCTAGATGGAAGCCATGTCTTATATCAAACCTTGTGTGAATAAAGGTAATAAAACTAATGGTTTTGGCAATAGAATTAATCGTTGAAATGTAATACAAACCAACATTGTTCTCCATATATGTGAATCATTAAAAAAAAAATACAATTGAAATCACTACATTCAAACAAAACAAATAAACACAAAAAAGTGTTGAAATATGGTTTCGGTTCTTTCATATCAAATATATATATATATATATATATATATATATATATATATATATATATATAAATCTATCAAATATAAATTTAAAAGGATTCAAAATAATGAGGGAAAAAGGTAGAAAAAAGTACAATTCAACTAATCAAACAACGAAATCCCCACAAAAAAAATTATTAGCACCGGAAATTTCTCCCTAACAGTTAATTTAGTTACTTTGCTAATGAACAAATCTATTGAAGTGAACAATAAGCAGATCAAAGAAATCATCAAGGTGAATACAAATAATTGCAAAAAATAACAACTAGAGAGAGGTAATATTCTTTTTCTTAAGTACATGCTAAAACATTTAGCTCAAATCATGACAAGCACCCTTGAACTAATATCGACTTCAATTGCTCATGTTTATTTCTAAGTGTAACATATGCACTGTCTTGCAATTTGACACAACGTTGAAAAGAAAATGGTGGTGAAATGTGTAATCCATATATCAAATTCACTCTTGATATAGTTGTAAATATCAAACCGTGCCTCTCGCTATCTCCAATATCTACAGTGGCTCATTGAAAATTCATCCCCTATTTTTTGTGAATACTAAATGCCCACACCACTTTCAATGGAATATGTTTAAGATTTACCGTAACAAAGGGGCAATGGGCACAACATTGGAGCAATTTTTGTTAAAAGGAACACCACATTACTTTTCAAAAGTTTCTTTAGCGAATTGTGGAAACTGTGATGACTTCAAACCAGGTGCATAGAAAATATCTTCAATATATCCAAGCACACCATTAACCAACCCAAAATAAACCCACAAATTACACGTTAACATAAAACTCTCTCCACGACATAGAAGCACCAAACACTCCAAGAAATCATCGTCGTTATCACGAAATTATGTTCTTTTAGTGTGGTTTGAAACACGCCTTGCAATAGGAAAATTTAATTATTTAAGCATATTTTAGTTGTGCAAACTAATGAGTTTATTCGTTGCGAACAAGTGAATAGAAGAATCGAATAAAATATTTTCTTTTCAATCCAAGAAGCTATCAACACGCATCATAAGAAGATCGTAGTAAGGAACAAAAGGCTCTGCAATTCTAATATTGGTTAAAATATTGTGAAAAGATGCATATCTTGGATTTTCTCCTTGATGGCTATATATTTGGTCCAAATTCATAACAATGTTGAGGCTTTGCCATAAATTTTTCCTAGTTGTTCTAGCTACATACAAGGACTTATCCTTGACAAGATGAAGTTTACCAAGGTCTCCAAGAATAATGATAGACTTATCTCCAAAAGGGAAATCTCTACATTTTGGAAAGGATTCTCGAAAATAAGAATCTATCTTCATGAAAATCCTTAAACCTATAAATATCATCTCATCAATCAATATATAGTGAATATCACTTATTTATTCTTGAAATACTGCTAAAGCCTGATTGGACATGGTTTCATATATTTTATAGGAATTTTCAACATTGAATGTATTTTTTTCCATGAATGTTAAAATCATTTATACTTGTTGGAGCAAGAAATAACAATGGACTTTTATTAGTTGTTGTTGAAGTTGAAAGAGCATGAGAAATACAATGAATGAGTGAATATTTCCCAATTCCAGCAGTACCCTGTATAGTCATTTTCAAATCACCTTCATTCCCACCATTAACAAAGTTCTGAAAAACACTCTAAAAAATGGGTAGGAATTTGTATGATAGACACGAAGGCGACAAAAATGTCTCTACAACCAGCCTCCCATTGGAAACACTTGAAGGCTATGCATATTTTAGAAAAAATATCCCTTTTTCCAAAATATCATTTGCAACCATTCATACCCGCCAATCGTAATGAATATCAAAGTCCCTACTACCAATATTGTTAAGGTTTGAAATGCTTACATTGCTTGGAGGAACTATCTAGGAAAAAAACTTTCCACTCTTCCAAGTATCGAGCAAGATTTTCTTCATGTACAATGGGCTCAACATCTTTTTCATTGATTCCATCTGACAAAGGGCATCGATCAAAATGCCAAGGATTATAGCTCAAATTCCTTTAATTTTGAATGATACTTTAGGCTGAAACCCCTATGTGAGAAGAAATTTCATGGAATGGATTTTACAAAAGCAACTCACTCCAACAAAAGGTTTCAAACTCTTCTGAGCTAGGACTAGCAACAAAATCAAATTGTGGCAAAAACCAAACAATACGAGGTTTATCTCATGACCTCCATCGCTTTTTCGTAATGTTCAAATCAAAACTCCATGATCTTGTTGTTTCCATTAAGAAAAAATATTCCAAAAAAATAGGTCGGGTTTGATATACCTAAATGAAATTGTTTTTGCATGAAACCTCATCAAAATGTAGCAATAAATTTTGGTACCCTTTTTTTTCAAAGTTCAACGAAAAGAATTTGCAACTACAAACAACAAGAGGGAGTTATAACAATAAATGGCACGTTTCTTGAGCTCCAATGTCACATTCTCCAATAGTTTCAGCAACAAAACTTCTATACAAAGAAATATTTGGGTAATAATCACGTATGAAAAAACATTCTTGACGTGTTTCAAACCAACCAGTGTGGTTCATCTTTAGGATAAGATGAGAGATCAGATCATGGTATCAAAAGCAAATAGATGAAGAGAAGATTTAACTAGACCTTCTAATATAACAACTAGTTTGACTTTAAAAGGAGAAACATAATAATTTTAAGTATTTTAATTTGTATTATAATTTTATTTTATTTAATTTCAATTTATTATATATTTTATATTAAAATTAATTAAACAAACATTCTAATTCGAGAATGGTACTTATTCAATGGTCATAGTCAATAGTCATGTGATTATTATCAAAAGAGTTTTGAAAAATTACTATGGATCACATAAGCTTAAATTCAAATTTTATCTTTGTTTTAAATTTTTTTAATAAATATATTAGATTTATCTTTTTAAATAATGTTAATTTTTCTTACTAATTAATTAAAACAATATTACTATAAGGATTAATATTTAAATTCATTATGCAGAATGAATGAGGGATGAGTGCTTTAATAAAACATCACCTAGGAGTATAGGGCATGGATCTAACAACTACTAATACTCAACCATGGTTTCTATTAAGATTAACCAGTATTTTTTCAATCTGTATAACTTCCCTTACCTTACGGTGATGGCAATGGTCAATCCTGGTAATGACCTTCGCCTCTTCTATGTAGATGTGATGGTTTGTCTTTTTTGCATGTTCCACTAAAGTAGAGGAGCGATACCTTCTATGTTTTATGTCAGCTGCATGTTCACAAATCCTTTAATTTATCGATCGATCAATTTCACCAATGTATGGAGTCCCACGGGAGCAAGGAATGATGTAAACACCTTTTCCATCTCTGTGGTTCACAATGTCCTTAACAGAACTTAGAAAGCTCTAAATAGTGTTAAGGGGCTTGAAAGTCAAAGAAACCTTATGATTTTTTAAGATTCTAGCGATCTCATCCATGGTCCCTTGAATGAACGAAAGGTGGACTTCGGAAACCAATGATTATGATATTGCTGATTCTTAGGACTTTTTTCTGGTTTTTGAAAAGCTTTAAGGCCGTGAAACCTTCCATAAAACATTTATGAAAAAGTAAAATATCAAACACTTCTTAATAAAAATAATAATAAGGAGATCTGTAATTCATTTAGTTCTTAATATTAAATTAAAATATGTCATTTAAAAATATTTATAATAATAAAAAATTTCAATGTGAGTTACCAATAAAATATTGAAATATGTAGCATTATTAGGTAATATTGACATATTCTTACAAATATGTTAATAAAAAAACCATTTTAATGCGGATAATGTATTCCATAAATAAAATGTCTTAGGACACATGTTATGTAAAATATTTTAATGTCAACTATGTATATATTATATATTGTTTAAAAACAATTATGTATATATCATATAAAGCAATTAAAAAAAAAATTTTATGGTTAAAATGTTTTATGTATTCTCACTTCTTTATATTTTGCTTAAATTTTATTTATATTTATTTGTCAAATTTCCCTTAATCCATAAAAGAATTTTTTTGTACTTACAAGTTTAATATATGTACTTTATATAGAATTCAAAAATACAATTTAAACAATGAAAAATTACTATATATATATATATATATAATCCAATTTTAAGGTCATAGCCAAGGGAGACACCAAATTGGTGCATGCAGCCCCATTGTTTGTGGGACAAGGGACCCAATCCATCCACACACCAAAGTTGTGTATGAGACCCTCTTGTTTGTGGGACAAGAGACCCACCTCTACGTAGCAATTTCAGTGCTAAGTCTATGAAGACATGCATACTCTACCCCCTCTATTTTTGAACCTCTGGCCTCTTATAAAGAAACACATGTTCTTAACCATTAAACTAGCTCAAGCAATATCAAGAAATGAGAAAGATCCAATTATTTTTTTTTCAAATTTTGGACTCTAAAATAAGTTTAATCACTTGACACATACTAAAACTATGCTTATAATGCATCTATCTATATTCTTGGTAGTTACACTGATAAACATAATCTATATTATACTGGAATTGGCTTTTTTTTTTTGTTTTTAATATATGACTAAGATTTCAGATTACAAAAATAGGACGAGATTGAATTAAGTCTCGAAGATTGAGAGTGAATCACTTAATAATTAATAATTTAACAAAATCAACTTGCCTTGGGCGCCTTCTCCGTGGCCACATTGCAAAAACGTTTCACCTTGCCACATTGCAAATACGTTTAGCCTTACAATTTCATGGCCATTGGCGGATATTAATTGATTTGGATTCATTGGAACGTAGTGGGAGCACTTGCTCATGAAAATACATTTTTGTGATTTTTTTGTGATGTGTTTTGAATTGTTTTCTTGTTGGCCAGGGCTATCGAAATATCATGTGTAACTGCATGGAAAATGCCAAGACACTAACCTATGAGCTAATGAGGACCGGGTGGTTCAACATATTGTCAAAAGAGGTCGAGGTCCCTCTGGTGGGTTTCTCGATCACGGAAATTAATAGGCACGACCTGTTTGAGATTTCTGACAGCTTGATAACGTTCAGGTGGATCGTTCCCACTTACACCACACAACAACACATGCAACACAGCACCATTCTACGTGTGGTGATTCGCGAAGATTTCAACTAGAGTCTGTCAGAACGATTAGTTCATGACATAAAGGAAGTGTTGCAGGAGATTCATGTGCTTCCCCGAAAATTAATGAGGGAAGTGTTGGCCTCTCTGTCATAAAGCCATCCTCATATGAAAGGAAATAAGGACATTGACGCCACGAAGTTGAAGTAATGGAAAAAATTTGTTGCACAAAAGACAAATCGCATTTGCTGAAAACCCTACATGGATTATTGTCTTTCATCTTAATTCCTGGCGAGTGTAGGTTTATTGAAATTTAAACTTTATAAAATTTGAGGAGTGCATATTGGGTATTCAATTAAAATGGTGTCATAGATATGTTTAGATAGTTATTAATCCTTTCTAGAATTTTATGGCCTTTCTTTACTAATAAAATGATTTGCAGAGTTAACAAACAATAATTTCCACAATATTTATCTGTATAAGTTTATGAATTGAACAATACACAAACCTTTCACTCGGCTATGATTACAGAAATGGAACATAAAAAAATACCTCTCTTTCATAAATAATGTTTTGGTAGGTTGGTACATTAAACATATAAAAACAACCAAATTTATAAACAATATTCTTTCACTGGAAATGTCACTGACCGTGTTTTGAGGAGCATGCCTCTGTGGCCAGCACAAAACTTGAAACTTTATATATTGTATTTCACTATACACAAGAAACATTAGAACCGTCATGTGGCTTGCTTGAGAGTGTATAGTTAATGATATTTCAACAATATCAAAAAAAAAAATTCAGCAAGCAATTTCAACAAAATTTTAAACGATATTTGATGCTACAAACTGTATTTCTCATTTAAAACATCAAGGATTCTAGTGTCTTGGATGTATTTTGGAATTCAGAGATTCTCATTAATGTGCCACTATTTTTATTACTTCGAATATTTGTGTATACTTCGAATATTTGTGTATAAGAGGAATTAAAATTTAAGGATTATAATTTTAAGTGGATTATAATGATAAGTTTACGGGTAATTATTATGTATTATAAGTGATACATCATTAATAATAAATCATCAAG
>JAXQQM020072184.1:0-92182 GCA_034641835.2 Pinus albicaulis
TGTTGAGGGTCCAAAAGCTTCCCATTTGGGAGGTGTGATTAGGAGATCAAGTCCCTTGTAAAAAAATGCTCAAAAATGAAGTTGCTCAGAATTGGTTCGAACTAGATCGACTAGAAAGAGCTCGTAAAACGATCCTGTAGACGCGAACAACACTACAAACCGAGGCCGTATGAAGAAGATATTCAGCTTTGAAGTTCGCCAATTTCAATTAAAAAAAATGCCAAAGTTGATTTTATAAAAATTATTTTTATTAAAAAAAGAATATTCCACAGAATATTCTGGGAATATTCTAGTGGCAGCCAATGAAAGGGAACCACGTGGCCAGCCTGGAGGCCGCCACGTGGCCCCAAGGTGGAACGAAATGGGCATATCAAAATTGTTTTGCACGCAGCATGATTTGAAACCGGGTGGGCGCGTTCAAAGCCGGGCGGCCCGACCGTTGGGCCACGACTATGGCTGTTGAAAGTATTGCATTCAAATTTTCATATAAGGCTTGTTTTCAGATTGGGCGGGGCCCGAAAGGGGGCCAGCCACCTCAGCATGGAACCTCATGCTTGGAACAAAAGGCTTAAACAGTTGGCGCATTAAACAGTTAAAAGGTCTGGTCACGTAGACCGGCGGGTGGAGAGGAATTACATTAAAATATGGTTATATATTATGGTTCAACATTTAAAACTGCCGCATTAAACTCTATGTTCACAACCACTTTTGTGATGGGTGTGGTCCTATGGAACCGCTACTCTATCCATTAGCCCTCAATAACTGGCAGTGTTATGGCGGATTCCACCTATTTTGGTGACCGCCCTAATTTGGCGGGATTATCTGGAGTTCCACCGGACTTAGCTGGAGTAAATCTAGGAAAACTTCAGTTAGCCATAACTTTGGCTAGGAAAAGCCTTTGGATACGAAATTTTTTTTGATTCTAGGGTATTGGATCATTCTGGAGCTGTTGGGAGTGTTTGCAGAGCCATCATGGAGCTCTATCAGAGAATTTACCAGCGTTTTTGGTCGTGTAGCCACCAGGGCCTAAGGAAAGAAGAGTTGTTTTGGACTATCCTCATCCAATGGAGGTGATTGATTAGTCATTTTATACTGATTTCAGCCTTCTCAATCTTAATTTGCAGCTTATTTTTCCCTTTGAGGCTTCTATACAGTTGTATTCACATTTTGAGCATTTAATCAAAAAGGGAAAAGCATAATTAGAGGCTTTTGGACCCAACAGAGGTAGCCCAAGAGAGGGGTGAACTAATTAAACAATTATTTTCTTTCATACTATATATTTTTGCTGCATTATTTCAGATTCTGCTCCTTTAAACAGTAAATTTTTATAAGTAAAATTTTCCCAAGCAGGTTTAAACAGAGAACAAAACTTATTAGTTCATCTTCAAACCACTATCCTTCATTTGCAGAATACATAATCTTGCCTATTCACACATTAAAGTTGGATTAATGAATACTTTGCACATAAACAAATACTTTCATTGATCAGATCTCAGTGATTACATTTTATTTCCTTAGGCAGAGTCTGTAAGAGGGCCAGGTAGCCTCCGGATTCATCCTTTCTTTGAAAGGTGAAATATCCGGTAAATGCCCCTACAATCAATCTCTGTATCAGAAATACTTTGTTCTCACAATTTCAGATCAAGTTGGTATCAGAGCTCAAGGTTTTGCTTAAGAGTTTGTGAAATTTGTGCAAGTAAGTTGTATTATTCTGCAAAATTTGATGCTTACTAGGCTGAAATTGCAAAGAGGGGAAGGTCAATTGGTTAGAGAACAAGTTAATCCTCAACCAGGGAGGGCTAGAGTGCCATTACATCCACCTTCCATTTCATCATCATTAGCCTTAGAATCAGCCACAAACATGTCTTCCAGAGAAGGAGAAGTACATGAGGAAATGGATCCCAAGGAAGAAGAAAGAGTCTTTAGAAAAGCTTTCTTGGACTTGACTGAGATGGTTAGGATCCTATACCAGGAGAGAAATGATATGATTGCTGGAGAAGGGTCTAGAAACCAAAGAGAAGACAAAGATTCTTCAGGAGGAAAGAAAGACAAAGATGATTCTAAGAAAGGGAATGGAGGAAATGGTGATCCACCATCTCCATCATCATCCTCATCCTCCACATCATCCTCTTCAACTTCTGAAAATCAGTCACACAAAATAAAAACATCTCTTAAAAATCCTTTGTTAAAGCTTGATGTAAAGTTTGAGTTACCGATGTTTAATGGTGATGTTAATGCAGAAAAATTGGATAACTGGATTAGACAGCTGGAAGTCTATCTAAGAATTCAGAATTTGCATGATGATGACACAAAAATCCAATTAGCCTCTTTGAGAATGGATGGAGCAGCTTTGGTTTGGTGGGAAGCCAAGACTAGAGAAGAGATTAAAAATCATGGTAAGATAATTCTAACTTGGAATGAGTTTATTACAGCTATTAAGAAACAATTTTATCCTCTTGCTCATATTCAGAAAGAAATCATGAATTGGAAAAATTTTAGGCAACTTAAGGTCAAAATGTGCAAGATTATACCCAAGAGTTTAGAAGGAGAGCACTTCTACTTGGAGTAGACTTACAAAGTCAAGAAACCTTGTTGAAATACATAGGATGTTTGCACAATTATACACTAACCTCTTATTTTAATGTTCAATCCTACCGGCTTAGATGAAGTCTGTGTCCAGGCTACACATTTAGAAGCTAGAGGAAAGAATATTTTGATGAGGATAGTAATTTCAAAAACAAAGGAAGAAGAGGTTGCAAAAGAATTCAAGAAAGGAAAAAGGAAAGTTCTTTTGCAAGAAGCTTGTTTGAAGACAAGTCATGATGAAGATCATTGTTGGAAGCTTCATCACGAAGCTAAGAACTTGAGAAAAATACAAGAACAAAAAAAAGACCAAGAAAGGAAAAGCTGTGAGTTGAGCAAGACTTAGGGTCGGACTCGGGTGATGAGACAAAAAGCATAGCCATGGTTTTAAAGAACATTAAGGGAAAAGAAGTGGTGCAGAGACACAATTCCATTTATAGCTCTTTGAATTGTCACAAAGATACTCATGATGAAAAGAGGAGGATAGAGAGGTTTTCCATGTGAGGGTAATTTCAAAAACATACCAAAAATTGACACACTATTTGGCTGGAGTGGGTCACAAGCTAATCTTATATACGAAGACTTGGTCGGCTTGACTTAAGCTTGAGACCATTACCTTCAAAGCCTTATCCACTAGGATGGATATGCAAGGATGCCAATTTTCAAGTTTCAAGAAAGTGCATATTGCACTTTGCAATAAGCACACACTTTATTGACACAATGGAACTTGATGTGGTGCGCTTGATATCTCGGGTATTGTTTTGGGAAGTCCTTATTTATTTGACGGAAGGCTATCTTTTCTCGCCATGAAAAAAAGTATCACTTGTTCAAAGATGGTAAAGAGTACATTGTGAGAGCTCACAAGAAGAAAGTGGAATCTTCTTTACTCCATGCAAGTCAATTGAAAAGGCCGGTTAATGCAAGTCAAAGTCCAACTTTGTTGATGTTGAAACGACCGATTTTTGAGCATTTGTCTTTTTATAATGTTGCTAATGATATGTCTTAGTTTGACAACGGTTTGTCTTTGAAAAAAGATGATGTTATGTTGCACGAATTACCTTTTGGTCAGCCAATGCGGTGAATGAAGTGTCAAAGCAAAAGCGGTCTAGCAAGAAGGACACACCATTCGGCATGGAAAAAGTTGGTTTCGAATGGTAGAATTCGCCATGGGAACGGTTGCAAGGTGAAGGTTATTTTAAGTCTTTTTGGAAGTTTGATCGGTGTAGAAAAAGTTTTTTTTTGCTGCAGTTACGGTGTTGTTACGCAAATTTTAATTATTTGCATCATGACTGCGTCGATCTAAGAAATGGTCGATCGAGTTGATTCCGGAGACGGGTTATCATTTTCTCGAAAAGCTTCATTTGATGAGGAAAATCGGGTAGATTTCGGTTATTGAAGGGTGGAAGAAGTGGAGATAGGTCTCCACATCATCGGTTTCGGTAATCGAGAAAGCTTTTGAGGTCAAAAGCTTCCCATTTTGGGAGGTGTGATCGGAGATCAAGTCTCTTGTAGAAAAATGCTCAAAAATGAAGTTGCTTAGAATTGGTCGAATCGAGATCGGCCCGGAAAGAGCTCGAAAAATGATCTTGTGAGACGTGAACGACACGCGAAAACCGGCACGTATGAAGAACATATTTCATCTTTAAAGTTGGCAATTTCAATTAAAAAAGGCCCAAAGTTGACTTTATGAAAAAAATATATTTAAAAAAGAATATTCCACGAGAATGTGCCGGGAATATTGTGGAATATTCCCACGGGGAATATTCCTACTTCGGGGGGGGGGGGGGTGTGCAGGCGCCGGCTGATGCAGGGGGGGGTGCCACGTGGCGAAGCGCGGGCCGCCCGTGGGCCCCGAGCGGAATGGAATGGGTTATGCAAAAGTACGTATGGACGGTGAGGTTCGATCCGAGGTCGGCGGGATAATAGCGGAGTGACTTTCACCGGGTGGCCCACGTGTTTAGTTGTTGAAACTTGGCGTAGAATTTTTTTTTGAAAACTAACTTTTTGGTTGGCGCGTTTAACTCGTGGGACGTGGTCTCGTGGAGTTAGCACGTTCGCTCAAGTTTTCTTAAACCTTCTACAATGGTTAGGGTCACGTGGCCCATTTCTTTTGCTTACATTGGCGGAGTGCCATTTTTAAGCAGTAGCCCCTATTTTGTCGGTATTATGCGGGTTTCTCGGTTGGTGGAGAGTTATTCTAGGCAAACGAGCGGTTGGAGTAAAAGAGCCATAACTTTGGCTAGGAAAGTCCTTTTGGGACGATTTTTTTTTGATTAAGGGTAATTGATCATTACGGAGGCATTGGGAGGTGTTTTGACCATCGAGGCACTCTAACGAAGGAGTTACCAGCGTTTTTGTCGTGGATCCCACCGGGGGCTAAGGAAAGAAGAGTACATTTTGGACTATCTTCATCCAATGGAGGTGTTTGTTTAGTCATTTATCTTGATTTGAGCAACCACGAATCTTAATTTGCGGTGTATTTTTCCATTTTCTGAGGCTTCTATATAGTTGTATTCACATTTTTAGCATTTAATCAAAGAGAAAAAGCCTAATTAGAGGCTTTTGGACCCGGAGGTAGCCCAAGAGGGGTGAACCGCTTAAAAAATTATTTTAAATGTCTTGTATAATTTTCTTGCATATTTTCAGATTACGCTCTCCAAGTGTGAGAGGGCGATGCATTGGGCGAAATATGCACCACGACGAATAATGCCGAGTCGGCCACAGAAGCGGTGCATTCGGGGCGAAATGTGTGCCCACGAGGTGGATATTTGGTCGGCGCACCACCCCTCCGAAGACTTGGACATAGTTAATGGTGCGTTCATGTAAACAACCGCACCATTGACTGTGTGATGTCGAGGAGGGTGATCGTTGCCTAAACTATACACCCGGGGAACATAGTTTGGTCGATACCGCAATCCTCCCAATATTGATACGTATCGATGGTGCGGTTAGTTATACCCCTTGCATCGTTGACCATGTAATGATGCTAGGAAGGCGGTGTGCTAATGGAACTATCCACCCTAGGGTGATTAGTTTATTCAATGCAACGCCCTCCCCAATTTATTCACGATTAACGGTGCGATCGATTAAACAACCACACTATTGACCACGAATGATGTTTGATGGTGCGTTGACAAAATTATCCACCTTGTTTGGATATTTAGTCGATGCAACGCTTCGAAAAATACGAGTCATGATGTGTGGTCTTATTTGAAAATTTCCGGTAGCACCGTAGTTGGTGTGTGATAAAAATAGACCCACTCGTACGGTGCATGCCTATTTTTTGGGAACACGAATATTTTTTTTTTCAAATATATATATATATATATATATATATATATATATTTGAAAATACATGTCTCATTTAATAAAAAACATTGTATTTAATATAACGATCATTCGGTGATGTCAAAGGAGAGAGAGGGAACAACGACAACATATGGGCGGCTAGTATAATGTGGTTCATTTGTGGGAGGCACGAGAGAGGGAGAGAGATATGTACCCTTGCCCTATTACAATAGCCACCCGAGCTCTAAGGAGGTGATGAGCCTCCTCGGGATTCTATGGGAAGGCTACATCAACGAAGGGCCATCGTGGGTTATTACGACGGCTTATCTACGGGTGGAATGTTGGTAGAAGCGGAGCCTTTCCAGTTGGTCTTAACCGGTGGTACGCACCCACGGAGGGAAATATATTTTATTAATGTCCTATCTAGGAGAGGCAGGATTTTCCCTCATTCTAGAGGTCCCAATCAACTATGCGGCGGGGAGTCGGTTGGGTACTCCCGAGAGAGATACATTAGTCTTTGATATCTTGTCTCGTAGATTTTCGGGTCTCTAGTGGTCGATTCTGATTGCTTCATTTGGTGGAGAGGAGGTGAAGTGCCTCTAATTATTGATTTTGACCATTTCACACCACAACGAAGTGATGGGAAATACATTAGTTTCAATTTTATTTTATGTTTGATTCTTTATTACAAGTGCCACGACTTGTGAGGTGGTCTGCCATTTTTGCGGTGGTTTTGTGGAGCTTTAGATAGATTTCGTGCTCGAGGGCACAAGGGAGGAGTGAACTTCCCTTTTGCTTCAAAGCTATTTTGTTTATTTTTGAGAGGTTTCTCGGAGATGAGGCCTACTTTTGTTCGACGAGTCTTGTAGGTTGATGTTGCATGTACGGATGCGGTGTGGACGAATTATGCCCAAGAGGGCGAGTTAGACTTTTCCGCGAGGATGTCACATGATGCACTAGAGTTGCTATCCATTGTTGATGATAATGCCTCAGATTTCTGGTCCCTATCTATATGTTAGTTTGGATTGGAGAGGGTGTGCGAACATCCTCTTCACAAATGATGAGCGTCGGATGATAGAGGTAATATTAGTGTTTTATTAGAATTTATTCTAACATGTTCTTTAACTTGTTTTATTAAATTGTTTGATGAAGTGTCTAATTATTGTTGTGTACTTATATATATTTTGCGGACATTGGGTCATTTGATGGCGATGAGATGCCTCGCCACCAAATGATCCGGGCGTAGATCTGATAACGATCAAGAGATGACATATGCTGAGGATCAGGTCGGTGCGGATGAACCTGGTCCTCATGTTGCGCAGTGCGGGCGGTGTGACGCATAGGCCTAACACTAGATTTAGGATGGAGTTAGGCGACCTTCTGTGGAATAATTATGTAGGAGGGAGCCGAGGACAACCCGCCTGCAGAGAGAGATACAAGTCGATGTTAGGTTCATAGAGATGTGGAGAGGTATGCCATGTGACATGTTGACCTTGATGCGGCATGTCGTAGGGGCTATCGGCTTGATGGCACGATTGAGGATGGCCCTTTGATGTAGTCATGGTCGGAACGCGAAGCACGTCGATAGTCAAATAGCGACACATCATCGATGATCACGATCGGGGAGTGATCATCGTTCACCTCATGCCGCAGGCGAGCAACCTATAGCATCGACTAGCAATCATGATCATGAGCAAGATGGACGATCCACGTCAAGTCAACCTTCTCGACACTACTTGACATCCAACATTCATGATCATGAAAGGCATTTGGAAAAATCACGTCGAGCCATCATGATCGGCGGTTGCGGCATACAGAAGTACTCATGATCATGAGTAGGATAGACCATCCATGTTGAGTCATCATGAGTAGTTGCCGGTTGATCTGATCGACGCAGGGCACCACAAATCAATAGGCACATGATGATTGACATCTGCTCGAGCTTGTCGAGACTACACCATTAGTCGAGAGCAAGCCTTGACTAGTACTACTATTGATGATGTACCACCAAGCTGATATTTGACATTTTATATTACGGTTGTATATTTTTTACTATATATATATATATATATATATATATATATATATATATATTCCATGTATTTTATGTTCATGTTGCGGTTGTACTTAATTCCCATGTTGGTGATCATCATGATGTGTATATTGTTAAGTCATATTAGATATGTTCATTCAATGTGTAGCTTTCAAATAGATGTGTATGTGATAGCGGTTATTTGACATGAGATGTATATTTGATTTTTGCGTTGTGATGATGTTATACAATGCTTGTGTTTTGTTAGATTATCATGATTACAATGATTAGATGATGTTAGCGAATTTGAATGTGTTTTTTAGTCGAATATGATGTTTGTACAATGGTTATCATGATCGTGATGTTTATTTTAATATTAAATCACAATATTTATTAAATATTATGTCATGATTGTAATCAAATTTTAATTTTAGTTGTATGTAAAATTGTAAAATTGTAATTGTATTTGCAATTGTAATTTTAATTGTAATTGTAAATATGTAAAATTGTTATTGCTATTGTAATTGTAATTGTATGTGAAATTGTAAAATTGTAATTGTAATTGTAATTCTAATTCTAAGTAAAATTGTAATTGTAATTGTAAGTAAAATATTTGTAAAATTTTAATTGTATTAATGTGAAATAATTGTAATTGTAAAAGTGGAATTGCTATTGTAATTGTAATTTTATGTAAAATTCTAAAATTGTAATTGCATGTGAAATTGTAAAATTGTAATTCTAATTGTAATTATAATTCTAATTCTAATTTTAATTGTAATTGTATGTAAAATATTTGTAAAATTTTAATTGTATTAATGTGAAATGTTGTAATTGTAAAAATTGTAATTGTAATTGTATGTAAAATTCTAAAATTGTAATTGTAAATATTGTAATTGTAATTGTATGTGAAATTGTAAAATTGTAATTGTAATTCTATGTAAAATATTTGTAAACTTTTAATTGTATTAATGTGAAATGATTGTAATTGTAATTTTAATTGTAATTTTATATGTAAAATTGTAATTGTAATTGTAAATTTTATGTAAAATTCTAAAATTGTAATTGTAATTGTATGTAAAATTCTAAAATTGTAATTGTAATTGTATGTGAAATTGTAAAATAGTAATTCTAATTCTAATTGTTTATATGTAAAATATTTGTAAAATTTTAATTGTGTTATTGTGAAAATTTTAATTGTATTAATGTGAAATGATTTTATTAAAAATTGTAAATTTGTAAAATTGTAAAATTGTAAATAATTGTAAAATCATAAATCTAGAATAATGTGAATTTTTTGTAATATAATAAAGTTTAGAAAATAATGCAAATAAATTCATGTACTTTAGAATTATCATTATTTTATTATGATCTTACATAACTTTATACGGTACGCCATTGTTTTCGAGATCAACATAATTGCAAATTATCGAGTGAAATGATTTTAACATTAACTTACAATGCAAATTACCAATTAATTCAAAATACATATTATAATGTTTTGAAAAAAAAAGAGTCTTAGTTATAAGGTAATTAAGACCTCTTCTTTATAAAAACCCATCTTAAAAAGTATAAATGATGAAATAACACATGTGCCATATCACTCTCGGTTCCCATGATCACCCTCATTATCTTCCGGCTCGCTTGCGCCCAGTAACACTATTGCTCTCAAAAATATGTTTTGATCTAGGGTCATGTCATCTCAATACGAACCACAGTCTATCGACACATCGAGTAAAAAAACACCTGGTTGCGGTGTTTGGGGAAAACATAGGGCTCCTTGGCTTCATCCCACATCTTTCTAGAGTTGATACATATCAACCTACTATTGTGATCTTCCTTTACATTATTCTGATCAAAGGTGTCCCACCGGTTGCACATAAAAATAACATATTGGAAAGAAGAGAAATCCACTTCAATGATCTCTTGTATCTTTTCGACGTAACTAGGTGTTCCCTCGCGAGGTTTTGATCACGATGGCTAGATCGACTAGATTGATCGAACTGCGACTTCCACTCCACAATCTTATGTCATGTGTCCATCATCGGCATTTCTGTGTGAAAATGAACAATACATGCCCACATAGATGGGAACAAATGCACCTATATAAAAAAGTTTAAAAATCATAGTGTCATGTGTCTTATAATTGCCCGGTAGTTAAAAATATGAAATATAGATGTAATTACATTTTAAAGAGAATTATTAAGTTTCAAATGTACATAATTAAATAGATTATTACAGTGGGTGCATCCAATCCCTACGTTTAAAGCATCCTCTTCAATATGCGGGTAACGACCGGTTGCCGTGTTCTCTCGACTTGGTCGGAAACTAGCTTGTTGGGGCATATTTTTGGCATATTTTCTTTTAAATGATTAGGATAAGGCACACTTCTACCATTCAACCATGCGAACTCTTTCCTGTCACTATCCCATTTCATCCTCTTTTATTCGCACGATGTGACCCACGGTTGTGTCGCTTCGAATTGTAAAAGAACAAATTTATTTATTGCTTCAATTTTTGCATTCGGTGATGAAATCAAACCGACATATAGTACATATGAGACCAAAATATACAATATATCGGGATTCAACATGAATATTTACTACTGTGTAAATTTGAAAAATTATAAGTTGCTTACTCTTTATCGGGCTCATTTTTCCATTCATTTGGAGACGACTCCCCTTCTCTTTTTCCTTCATCCCTTTCATCATCCAAAATCTTTGCACCTAGTATATTGCCGATCTACTTGATGTACTCACTCGCATAATAGAAAGACTCATACGAAATGTACCCTCGCGTTTTCCTTGACTAACAAAAACCTTTCAATTTCTTCATGTACCTCTCCTAAGAAGAACATCCAACGATAAGAAACCACTCCAAACTAATTCAACCTCATCTGGAGTGGATTAGAGAGATGAACCTACAAGTCCATGAAACTCGTACGAGTTCCTTCTCAAAAATACAAACAATCTCAACTATCTCTTGATGCCACGAGTGGAATGCTAGCCACATGAATCTCCTTTGGCATGATCAAACATATAAATGCAAATAATTTAGATATGACACGTCCACCAGGTCTTGGGGGAATTCATGTTTCACACACCCATGCCCCGAACAAAGACAATAACAACGCAAAGTTATAAACACGTGCAATAATATACAAAATTAGTTATGTTTTATGATCCACCCATGTGGGATAAAATTTATCAATATAAAAAATAATAAAATCATGCTTTTGACAATATACATACTCTTAGAAGATTCAAGTAGATATGTGATTTCAACCACGAGCAAATGGTCATCCACGGTGAAGCGAGCGTCATAGTGAAGACCCGTATGAAGATGGCACCCTCACACCTATTATAACTTCCTTTGCCAAAGAAATATCATCTTCTTTTAAAAATCAATGGACATCACCTTCTTTGAAATAACATGAATTAGAGGGACCTGATACCTCCCATTGATCCTGTGTACTTTCTAATCATCTTGGCCAATATTTCTTTTAAAATTTTTTTAAGTAATAATATATTTCCTAACAACTAATGTGTCACTTTGTTTTCGGTGATATGTGCCTCCATAAAGAAGACGAAACATTTTTAAATATATGCATGGGATTTAATAAGTGGGTAATCTTAAGATGCTACCAATATGGGAGGTTATAAAAGATAGATTTCCTTTTCATCCCAATAGGAAATTTCTCAACATAAGGTGTCGAATATTTACGGATCATCGAACATAGGGTCCCCATTTTAGTTGAACATTTCTATGAAATCCTTCTCCTTCTCTCTCTCATATGCTCTAAGCTAT
Source organism: Pinus albicaulis (assembly GCA_034641835.2). Taxonomy (NCBI): domain Eukaryota; kingdom Viridiplantae; phylum Streptophyta; class Pinopsida; order Pinales; family Pinaceae; genus Pinus; species Pinus albicaulis. The sequence continues at coordinate 11,708 of JAXQQM020072184.1, forward strand.
TTCTTGGTGTCATTATTGGAGGCCTTTGGGTTCTCTCTCGTTTACCATTGAAAGTGGATGTTGCTCTTTTGTAAGGGTGTTGATACGGGAGGAATACCCTGGAGTAGTCATACACAGCTTTCGTAGGTCGTTGGACCATCTAGCCTTCGGAAAGTTCCAGCATTTACATCCAAAATACCCTTTTGTTACAAGACTGCCGAGATTATTGTATAAAATTTATATGCATGACACGTTAAATAGTATCATGAAAGATCGAACAATTACAATGAAGGAAATAAATAACTAATATGCGAGAAAGAATATTGTTACGTATATAAACAAATCAATAAACATGTAATTTACCGGAGCAAACTCCTAAGCACAGGTAATCATGTGTCGTGTAAGAACATATGCCATAGAATGTAAAACTCCTCTCTTTGTTGTGATGGGTCTTGATACATCATGTATACATTTATCCATCCCATAATTTCTTCAATTCATTTACCGGTGGTTGTAAGTAGACATCCATATTCTTTACTTGTCTTCTACGAGGGACCATGAGAGCCAACATAAGATGTTCATTCTTCATGGACAACCATGGGGGAATAATTTTATTGATCATTACTACGGAGCCAAAGTGAATAGTTGGCGTTCTGGAGGAATATGGGTTGACGCCATCCATGTTTATGCTAGGTTGAACTTAGTACTTCATCCTTGAATTTTTCGAGCCATGTATCCTCTATATGATTCATAGGTATTGAATGCAATTGGAATTTTTCATAACTCCCAACTCACTATTGTGCAAGGCATGCCATCCTGTAACATAGCTAATTCTTTGCAATGAAAAGAGCCTTTGAATCCTTGGGATTATAGGCATGTCCCTCGATATCTTAAAAAGGAGGGATCGCGTGATTTACCCTTCTTTTTAGATTTATCACACCTGTCATGCCCACATTTCAGACATATCTCTTTGTCTTCATATTCCCCTCTATGTAGAATACAATCATTTGGACATGCATGATATGATATGTAATCAACACCAAACATTTTCAATCATTTCTTTGCCTCTTGCGGCTACCGAGCGAACATTATCCTTTAGGAAAAACCTTATCTTTGAATAACACCGTAGTTGGTGATCATGGACAATATTAAATATGCATTAATTCTGATATAATTATTAACGTTCATAAAATGGACCATTTTTAATGTTCATTTGTTTGATTATATTTCTCAAAATATAAGGGAGGACTTTATGGTAATTATAACTTACCTCAAAATTTTTGAGAAGCATGCATTCGAAAAGCCAAAATTTTTCTTTCAAGTTATACGTGCTGTCATTGTCCCCAAGCTGGGTACACTTTAAACGTTTCGAGGGTCCAAAGGTGGTGGTGGAAGAATATTTAAGGCTTTCGAAAAAGGTGTTAGTGATATGAGCATCATCCCTTGATCATCGTTACGGAATGCATCTAACAACATTGTCTCCATGGAATTTGTGTGTCACTTAACTAATCATCCATACTAACCTCTATTTGATTTCCTCCATTGCCAACTTGTGAAGAACTACTATTGTTGCAGTCATTCCTAATTTTTTGAATGCGGATGTAGTAGAATTTAATAGATGAGTTGATTCGCCATTCTTTGTATCGTTCCTCTCAGATTTTTTTCTCTTAATTCATCCTTTCATTTGGCTTGTTGTTGTGGGGTGCAACGGAAGATGGTAGGTAGGTCGATCATCATCGCTAGAATCTTAATAATTTAAAAAAATATATTTGGACATGATTAGTACAAAATCTATGATATCAATTAGTAAGCACTTTAATGATGCATGATTAATTGGTTTGACGTTGAAAAAATTACATTAATATACCAAACAATTATTATTACCATCATTGTCCCGGGATTGTGGCTAGAAGATGTAATATTGTTACAATTGGCGAGCGGAAGCGGCTATCCATTTTCATCGCTAAATGTGCCTTGCGGTATGTTACTCTACGATAAGAGCTTCCAACGTTTTGGATTTGTTTGAATATTTTACGCATCTAAACTACGATTCTGAATTATCTACATGAACTTGTAAATTTGTATACATTAATTATAAATTTTATTAAGGTGATTGGCATGGATAAAAAACATAAATTCGGTTAGATAATGAAAATATAAATAAAATCTGAAGTAAATATTAAATCCCGATATGGATAGGGAGAACTTCACGATGGACTTTGAGAAATATTATAGAGCAGGTTGGTTTGAAGAATTGTCCATTTGTGATAATTATGATATTTTCTCCACCGCATTTGAGCAAAATCAACCTTGATAAATTTTGGTGTACACAATAAAAGTAATTTTTGTGCCTTAAATGGACTTATTATTATCGGTGCTAATGTACGGATAGCCGCACCAATGCATATTGTTAGTTCTTGCGCACCAATGTGGTGTTATTAATTGATGCAGAGCCTAATACACGCAAATAAAAAAAAGCACAACTATATTTTTTTTTAAGTGAAAAAAAACGGTAAACTAAAAAAATACGTGACAAAATATTTCAATCTAATTTCGTAAAAAATTCTTTAAATAGTAAACACTTTTCATTATTTCATTATTTTTGCAAAAAAAAAATTCGTTGAAATATTTGCACGGGAACATACGGAGGAGCGAGGAAGCATGAGAGCAACGTGGGCGTTAAGAAATGCTTTCGAAAAAACTAATGAGACAATCATAATTCCAAACCCTGCGGTGATTCAAACCCCTGTGGCATAGAATTTCAAACGAGGTGATTAGAATTTTGTACGATATTTTTTACGATGCATAAAAAAATTAAATTCTTCTGTTCATTTTCGAGAGAAAAAAAAACAAAACAACAACAAAAAAACTAACAAAAAAACAAAAAATTTCCATTTTACGCTAAACCCTTGATTCTTTTTTGTTACGCACTTGTTTCTTCTTGTTTCTATGATTTCAAAATTAGGGCTTTTCATTTTAGATTTATAGAAAAGAAAAAAAACAAAAAAAATTATGTTTTACGCTAAACCCTTGATTCTTTTTGTTTCGTTGCTTCTTCTGTTTATTGATTTCAAAATTAGAGATTTTCATTTTAGATTTATAGGGTTTTTATTGCTATATATATATATAGATGCCTATGACATCTAACCCATGGGACGACTTACACGGTCGGATCCCAATCTATGTCAACCCTTGCTGAATTTCTAAAAAATACAGATTTTTTTAATTAATTAACCCTATGTAAACTAGCACAGGGTACATTGTCTTATCACAACGCACGTGCATGTCTTCATTTGATTAAAAAAAAAAAAAAAAAAAAAACAACAACAACGACAACAAAAATTTTTTTAATCAGAGTACGCCATATGTGAAAGAGAGATAGGTGCTATTTCATTATAGCGCACGCGCACGTACTATTTGGAAAAAACAATTTTTTATTTTGTATTTAATTGGTGCACCATTTAACATATAACGCATCGGGTTTCATTGTTGACGAGAGAGCATCGTATAGTGGTCCCTGTTTTCTTGTGCCCCCTTCACGACACCGTATGCTACAAAAACTAACACTAGAGGATTTTTTATTAATTTTTATGTTTTAATCGGTCTTTTATTTGGTTAACATATAATGCAACGGTGCTCGTTGTTGACATAGAGCATCGTACGATGTTTATATTGTTTTGGAAGTGCGTTTATAAGAACATGGCGTAACGCGTCGGTGCGTATAGCATTAAAAGTGCCTTTGGTTTCTTGATATTTTTTTTTTACCTAAAAAGTTGATGATTTATTTATAAAATATATTAATGAATGATATGGTATATGTTTCATATTGATAAAGAAATAGCTGACAAGAGATCAAGTAAAATATTGATAGCACATCGAAAAGCAAAAAAGGAAAGTTCTTTGTAAATTCTTTACAAAAAATATTATTTTTGAAATATATGTAAGTTTAACTAATATGTATTGTTTATTGTGTATCATGCGAGCCACAAAATGACGAAGCTTGATAAGATTATTTATGAGATAGGACCAAAAGAGAGTAAAATCTTGATGGAAAAATTGCAAAAGGATGAATCGAGGTGAATGAAAAAATACTATTGATCCAATATGACTTTTTTTTTAAATTTTCATTAATAATATACTTAAAAAATTATTAGATAACATGTTTCAAACAATGTTTATTAATTCACATATTTTTAATGGTCTATAGGGACCAACAACTCAAAAAAGGAATGGTGTTCTAAGAAAAGAAAAAAAATAGAACATGAAAATGAAAATGAATTGCTCCTTATCTCATTTGGAGTGGTGCTCGAGGTTAACGGAAGGGGAGGGGGGGGGGGGGGGGGAATTTTACAAAAGTTTGAGGGATCTAGTGAAATGAATTTATAGACGTTCTTTACACTTACAATACAAAAATTAATCCAATGATTCCAAGAACCAAATTTTATCTAAACTACGGAAGAGTTTCCGGAAGGGAATTTGTCGATGAGACATGTCATACTTTTAATAGCAAACGTGCAACAACAAAAAATAAGAATGAAAAAAGTAATATTCTTTTAAATTTCTTTCTAGAATTATATGTATATATTACTAGAAAGTAATCATTTATAAATATCACATTTGTTATGTTCTTTTCATATATCAATATAAAAATTAAATGGTTTATTATCATGTCACATTTTAGGAAAGATGTAAAGAAAATCTCAAAAGATGAACGAGGTGATATCGGAAATATGCTAGTAGGAATGTATCCAAAAGGTGTACAAGGAGATGAGTCGAAAGAAATGGACATAATTGCATCACATAAAGGGAGTAATATCAACAAAAATGTGCTTCAAATGTAATATGTAATCATTGAATTTTTCGATTAAGAACTACAATAAATAAACAATTTAGCATTAAATATTAATTTTCAAGTAACAACACGGAAAATAAAATAAAATGGAACACATTCGGCCACTTAAAATAGGACAACAAGGAAGAAAAAGGCCTAGAGTATCTAATTTTGTGAGTAATTGTTATTTCCTTATAACAACTCAACTAGATTTAATTTTTGTATATGTTAAGTTGTTTTACAAGAATCATCATTGAATGTCTTCAAACAAGTGCTAACATACAAAGAATAACCATCGAGATGAATTGATTGACATTGGGTTAAATATGGGTTGTCGGTATATGTTGGCATATCAAAAATTAATTGTGGGTTGTAATCATCTGTCGATCTTGTTTTACTTAGCTCTTGTCTATAATTAATAGAACAAAAAAGTCTTTTATATTAAATATATGATTTGTTATGGGTATAAAACTTGCGAGGAAACAAAGTATGGGCTTGCGCCAATAGATGAAATCTTGAAGAGGGGCATGAAATTTGGTTTTGAAAGAATGTGTATAGTTCATGAGTCAATTGTTGCTATGGTACGTCATTTCTTTTCAAGTTACATTGATGTATATTATTTAATATTGCAATTTTCATTATTCTCACCAAAACATATACACTCATTACAATTTATTTTTATGTTTGTAGATGGAAAGTGAAGAAGAAGAAGAAAACAATCAACATCGTGTACAAAAAATTCCTCAAAATAACCCATCATGGAAGTAGCTCGGCGGTGGCCAATGAGTTCAGCGAAGAATGATGATCATTGTGTTTGGATATCAAAGCGAGGCGTTGTATTTTTGATATTTGTACGTGAAATCAGACATTTTGTTTAATATAATGGACATAATATCCCAATTGAAAGACAAAGGGATACCGATGTGTCCCATTTTTCTGAATTCGGGCATACGACGATGGCAAGGACTCTTACACAATGCGTAGTTGTGTGGTCTAGGTAATTAAATAGTATGTGTCAACTTATCATTAGAGATTCTTGTCGTGACCATCTACTACACCTATTGAAGCCTCTTGTTAACGCCCATCTTCTTTGTCGCACCTCCCAATAGCCCGCGCCCTATTGCGGCTAATGGTGACCCGCATCGGACACCATGGAGGACGAGTGGTTAAATTCTGGATCCTTTGGAGGGCTTACAGGTACGGACGACTCTAAGTGACACTCCTCGACTTTTTTGACCACGCTAGCATCCCCTGGGAACTATCGTTCTTCCGGATGGACTTGTCAAACCGGGAGGTAACTCTACAAATCAAAATGTGTATTAGGTATAGAATGTGAATGTATTTATACATGGGTGGGGGCTATTAGGATTCACTTCCCAATGAATCTTAGCCTTCCTTATTTCCTAATATAATTTAATATACAATATTAAATATTCTCACCCAACCCTTAGGATTAGGTGTACGACATTCCCCCCTTTAATTCGAAGGGATGTTGGTGAGTCCAAGCATCGATACGAAATTTTCAAACTTTTCTCTTCCAAGTGCTTTGGTGAAGATATCGGTGGTTTTTCTCATTTGTGGAACAATGATGTAGATGGATGGTTTTGGCACGAACATGATGTCGAATTAGATGGTATTTTGTATTGATGTGCTTTGTTCGATCATGGAACTTTGGGTTCTTGGCCAAATTTATTGCGAAGTGTTGTCGATCATGAGTGGTGTGGAATACATTTGTTTCATCTACAAATCTTCTATAATTTTCCTAAGCCACACAATTTCCTTTGTTTGTTCGGTTCGCGCCACATATTACGCCTTGGTCGTGGAATGCAACGGGCGGCGGCACAACGTGATTTCCTTGAGACAACTCTGATCAAGACTCATGGTGTAACTTTGTAGTAGACACCCATGTTTCTTTGTCCCCATCGAAGTACGAATCGAGTATCCGATCAGGCGAAGTCGCCTACCTTTGTATATTCGAGTCCAAAGTCTTGAGTCCCTTCAAGTACCTTAACACTCTTTTTGTAGCAGGACCAATGTCCTTCAAAATGTTTTTGCATAAACCTTGAGAGGATTCCAACGGCAAATGAAATTTCAGGTACGGTGGTGGTCGGGTAGATAAGACTTCCTATAAGGCATCTATACTTAGTTGCATCCTCGAATCCCTTCCCTTGATGGATGTGAGCTTCAAGTTTTGTTCCATTGGAGTGGTTAAGGGATTGCATTCATCCATGCCAAACTTGTTCGAAAAGATCTCTAATGTACTTCTTAAAGGAAAGAAATATAAATTTAGGATGTTGAATTACTTCCAATACCCAGAGATAGTAATGAACATAACCCAAATCGATCATTTTCAAAACCTTTCTTCAATTCTTTCTTAATGGATGCAATATAACTCTCATTGTTCCCTGTCATCAGATCATCTACACAAACCACAGAGATATACAATTGTTTTCCAACTTTCTTAACAAACAAAGTTGCATCATCAAGATCAAAATGTTTGAAGTCAAGTTTCGAGAGAAGATGCTCGGTTGATTTCTCCTTACGAGGCTCGTGGTGCTTGCTTGAGGCCATACGAGGATTTTATAAACTTGCAAACTTTGTGTTCTTGGCCTTCCCAATAGGTAACTTCTAGGCCCAGGACATAAAAGCTTTCTCCTTTAGATCTCCATTCAAAAAGGTGGTTTTTACATCCATACGATGGACTTTCCATCCATTACGAGATGCTAGGGCAAAGAGAGTGGATGGTGGTCCACGACCATTTTGCTATGGGAACAAAGTTTCTTCCTGTCGATTCCTTATTTTTTTGCAAAACCTTTTGCCACGAACGGCCTTGTGCTTGTCAAGTAGGCCATACGCTTTATACTTGTTATTGTAGACCCACTTAAAGCCAATTGGTTTTTTCCCAAGGAGGATCAACTTGACTTCCAAGTTCCATTCTTTATCAAGGCATCATAGTCCTTTTGCATCGCTGCTTCCATTCATCATGGGAAGCGGCTTCTTTGAAAGGAAGTTGGTTCATGATACGTAGACAAACTCAATTCATAGTTATAAGCAATATCCACATATCAACGGAGAATCAAAATTATCTACGTCACCTTTATTTTGTTTAGTGGAACTTCTTGTTCTGTTTTCTGGCCTCATCGGGATGAAAATTCTCTAGTGTCTTTGTCGGCCATTTGGGAGGACCTTTACGAGATGGCCCAAGCTACTCATTTGAATGAGTTGGGATTATTCAAGATTAAATATTCCAATTCTGTCAATCACATCATTCAATGTGTCATCTGTTGTTGTTTCTTCATGTGGGGGAGAGAGTCAACGGAAATGATTCCACGGTTTGATTCAATATAGGAATCCCCTTGAGAAGTGGAATACGATTATCAAATTCTTGGAAAGACTTTGCATGTGTGAATCTATCAATTGATTAAGTTGCCACTCAACAACCTTGTCGCTCTTGGAAGATTTAAAGAATATGGCATCTCTTGCTATTACAAACTTCTTATTGGCTTCATCATAGGGAGACGATATCATTTGGAGGTATTGGAGTACCCCGGAAGATACATTTTTGACTTCTAGCACCAAGTTTATTCCTTTGTCCCTTGGGTATCAAGGCATAACGAGGTGGACAGAACACGAAATGATTCCTTAGAGAATGTGGCCATACCACATTTCAAAAAGGAGTTTTGTTTCTAATTGAACTTGAAGGACACCTATTCTTTATGTAAACGGCCACATAGAGCTGCATCGAGACCAAAACATCAATTTTACATTCTTGAAAAATAACATGGAACGAAACATATTTAAAATAGTTACTACATTTATTCTTTACGGCTACCATCTGTTGGGGATTATATGGCACGATTGTTTGATGTTTGATCCCATGTTGATGAAGATAATTTTCAAATTTGTTTGAAGTGTATTATTTTCCATTATCGATACATAGATAGCCAATATGAGTTTGTGCATCATTTTCAATCCATGCATGAAAATTGTGAATGTTTGAAAAGCATCGGACTTGTTCTTCAATAAGTAAATCCAACACGTGCAGGTGTAGTCATCAATAAATGTCATCATATAATTATTTCCATTTGCGAAGCAACGAAGCATGGGGCCACATAAATGCGAGATATGAATAAGCTCAAGTTTTATATGTTTGCTGCGGAGTGTGAATCATGAAATGGTTGTTTGCCTATGCTTTCCTAGAATACGAAGCATCACATTCCTTAGGTTTCCTAGGAATTGTAGGCGATCCATTAACACCATTTTCTTCAACAAATGAAGGTTTTCATAGTTTAAGTGTCCGAATATAGCATGCCATAAAAGACTTGATGGGAATGTACCTTCCTCATGATGTAGGCGAATGCAAGTTTTTGAGCATGAGCGAGATGAACCTTTCGGCTTCAAGAGTCTTCCTTCTTCTATTCCCTCCATGACAAGTGAGTGATCTAATGCTTTTTTGACCTCTACCTTGCCATCAAATAAGTGAATGGAGTGTCCTTCTTTGGCGATTTGGACCGGGGAATGTGAAGTTTCTCCTCAAATCGAGGAGGTATAGAACCTCATGTAGAATATGATACGGAAGACCGAACGCTTCGCTTTGATTGTGCCAAGCTTCGATGGCTTGAGTTTGGATTTATGCGAAATATACTGCTCCATCAACTTTGTCGGTAAATTCTTCAAAAAAATCTTTTCCTAAATTCCATGTGACATGTTGCTCCTGATCTAACGGCAATCATCTCTCCATGAAATAAATGAAACATCAAACAAGTCTTCGGTTACTCCATTGTTACAATGTGCTAGAACATATTAATGATTCGAGGTGCTTTACCTTTGTCTTTGTCATTAGTTTTACCTTTGTCTTGATTTCTTTCTTGCTCAATTTTTTTCCCAAGGTGTCCTGCATGTGGATGCTTCATGCTTACATCTTCATTGCAACGTGTGCAATGAAGATCATATTTGTCGGATTGTTTTCCCCCATTTCCTCTGAAGTTTCTTCTTCCTCTTCCTCTTCGGCCACCTCTTCGTTTGAAGGATACGGAGGATGACTCCTTTCTCTATGTACGAAAGTATGCATCCTCTTGAAGAACGGAAAATTTGTCATCTTCCCGAAATCTTTCTCTCTTTTGCAAACTTTTCTCAAGGGAATCAAAGGTGATATGCTCGAGGTTTCCACTTGCTTGCAATGACTCAAGATAATGTGAGTAAGTGGATATAATGCCTTAACATATGCTATTAGAGATATGGCAAATTTTACACCCGAGTGTTGTGATATCATGCATGATGAATCTTACTTCTAAAGCTAAAGCAAGGGGATCATCATTCTTCAATTCAAGACTAAGCAGCTTAATCATCAATTGAACAATTTCTGGTTAAGATGTGAGTCATAGGTTCTTTTAGCTTGCTCGAGGCTTCATAGGCATTTGAAAATGGTGAAATATGGCGACTTGCCCTCTTCATTTATGGAAGGTGATCGAGGCATAGGCCTTGCGGTTCTTGTTTTCCCAAATGGCGAGCTCCTTGTTTGAAGTGGGCTTTCTTGGTGGATTTCCTTCTTGTCCTTCACAGATTCCTTTCCTGACTCATTAAAAATGAGAGTGTGCTTGATTTTCCGAACCATTCAAGATAGTTCTCCTTGCGGGAAGACCACCCTACAATAGATATGAGAGAATGCATTCTTACGAAGGGAAAAAATAATTACTTTGTAGGAAAATTTCTTTTGAGGAGGAAAAAAAAACTTTCTTTGGAAAATTTCTCAATTGAAGGGGAAAAAAATTTGCTAGAAAAATACGGATACCTTTTGATATATATATATATATTGTGTTTGGAGAAAAAAAATTTATATGGAGTGCGTATTATATGGTGGGGGGGCGGTATTTTTAATGAATGGATGGTATTATAAATAGAGGGGGGGGTGGTATTGAATATGGAATGGTATTAAAACATTGGTATTAAAATGGAATGGTATTAACACACAAGCGTATTGCGAGTGGAATTAAAAATGGAGCATTATGTATGGGGGGTGGGGGCCATGGAGTAGGACGGAGTAGGAGCGTGGGGGAGGGTCGGGTATGCGGTAGGAGGGCCGTGAGGCCACGGGGAGTCATGGCCGGAGCTTGTTATGGGGAGTGGTCGTCGTGGGTGAGTGCACGGTGAGCGGATTAGGGGAGCACCGCATGAGGGAGAGGGGAGGCATGAATGGGGAACGAAGGTCGAGGGTGTTATTACGGACGAGGGCGTGAGTGTATACGAGGGTTGGGATGTGGAAGTTAGTGTGGGGGTGGGTTGGGTAGGGGATTGGGCGGGTTGGGTGTCTTGGGTGTCTTGTGGGGTCAAGGGGGAGTAGGCCATGTATTGCGGGTCGTGTGAATAGGGATTAGGGTCAATGTGAGGGGGCGTTCGATGGTGGGGAGGGCTCGGGTTGGGAGCGGCCCGAGGAGGGAGTTGTGAGGTCGAGTGTAAACGTTGGAGAATGGGGGAGAGCGAGCGGCCGTTAAATTTTTTTGGGTGGCGGGATTTCAAGGCATGGGGGTGCAAGTATTTGCGGGGGCTACAAATTGATGATTTACCAAAATCTTTAGAAAATTTTGCCAAAATTCGGAGGCGGGGCAAGTGCCGGACATAAAAAAATGTGAAGATTACGGTATATAAACTCGAATGGAATCAATCTAATGGAGCAGCAAAAACTAGACATAAAGCGGGCGGAACAAAATCATTACTAGCGAAAATGAGGGAGTTACACCACGGGGAAAGAATTCCAATAGTGGGATTGGCTGATACCATGTCAAACCGGGGAGGTAACTCCGCAAATCGGTGTGTATTAGGTTTGTAGAATGTGTGAATGTATTTATACATGGAGGTGAGGCTATTGGGATTCATACATGATGACTCTTGGCCTTCCTCATTTCCTAATATAATTTAATATACAATATTAAATGTTCTCACCCAACCCTTACGATTAGGTGTCAACGAGGACCTAAGGCATCCACGGCCTCGATTTTCTGCGGAAGGGATCTTCTTCCCTTGTCTTCCACTATAATTCTATGTCATCCGCTTTGTTGGAGTGCTACCCCCCTACCTGTATCCGATTTGGCACTTTTTGTCCCCCTATCCCATACATCCCACCATTTTCTTGCATCCCTCCTTTTGTTTGTAGTCATCCCTTCCTCCTCGGTATACCTCCTCCTCCCGGGAACCTCCCACCTTCTCTACCGCTTCTGCACCCCTTCTCCATCCGGTGAACTTGAACATGGCTAATCCCCGTTGTGTCCGTTGATCGCCCCCACCATCGGGGTGTTTTGCGGGCACTCTCCCGATTGATTCTCCCACACATATGATTGGGGCACATGAGGAGCGACCTCGGATTCAACGGAGGGTCAGCCCACCCTTGGATCTAGCAGTGCATCCGGGAGAACCGGATGCATTAAGAAGGGTAACAAGGGCATCGACCTTGCATTCGAGAGACCAACACAACATGGGCGATGTACTTGACACGAGCGAGAGAGGGTTTTGTTCGGAAACATTCGGGGCCGGAAATACCCTCTATCATCATTCTCCCTAGGGGATGGTTTTCCCTTAGCTTCGGTCGACGAGAACACCTATAATGGGTACTAGCCCATTATTTTCACATTGAACAAGCCACGGTCTTATTAAGCGATGGAACCCTCTCTTCGATCACGAGCTTAAAGAGAATTAGGGTGCATGACCCATACGGGTTCGTCTACCTAGGCTACTGCACTTTGCACTTAGGGTCCCGAGGACACCTTCACTCCCACATTGGCAATGCTCTTGGGTCCTATCTTGAACATGACAAAAAATTCATTGTGACATGTATCATGACCATGGTTCGGATTTTGGTTCATTTGGAAACCGAGAGAGGGCTTAGAAGTTACTATTACATTAATATGGAAGAAATTTTCTAAGATTCAACCCACGGATTACGAAGGAGCACCTTTTTGATGTAGAAGATGTCATGAGGTCGAGACATCTCTATAAGGACTATCCACTACTACGGAAAAAGGCACCATAGACCTTGCAACACAGATACTGCTCCGACGCCCATCGACTCCACGAGGCACAAGCCCCCACTCGAGAAAGACTTCTACGGCTGAGAAAACCTCCACGGGCCAGCGCTACGGTTGATGCCTTTGTTTCTCATCCTACCTCGGCCCACTCCTTCGTCGTGCATCACCCGCTCTAGAGTAGGCACATCACACAACTATGCGGGTATTTCTTCACTCCCTATCACTACACTCTGAATTTTTTGTTGTAACTTATTTTTTTCAATCATCTGTCCACATTGCATCTAGGTCTTCTTTCCCCTCTATAATTTTCCCCCCTTCATCTCCCCCCTCCCTTCGTTGGTGACCCCTCCCTCTGTACCCCTGCCACTCACTCCCCATCCCCTTTGAAGCCTCCCGCCACTTCGGCCCTGCGGGTAGCCACTCACTTATTTTCTCTAATCCCTCTTCAAGCTACCCGCATCCCACCCCCCCTTGTGGATTAGCTATTATCCCCCTCCCAGTGCGGGATATCTTCTTGTGGTCGCGGATCATACATTTATAAAGCCATCGTCCAAGCTGGACAAGAGGTAGCGATGGACGACAACACACTCTTGACCGGGTCCTTAGATTCGATGACCACCCTTGCATATGTTCCCTCATGATAATCCTCTCCTTCGAAGCTATTTGTGGCTTAGTAATTCGAGGCCAAAAAACTGCACTTCGCAAACTTTTGACTCTACCCCTTGTGATGTTATCTTTCTCCGAATCCTTGGACCATAATCATCGATTATCAATATTCTACGAAGCCACTGCGACCTCACTAGGTTTTCATGCCTTGGATGCTCATAGTCGATTAGGAGGCATTGCATTGGGCATCGATCCCGGGATGATAAATCTCCATAACATGCAGGAAGGTGAGGGATACTTGGGGGCTGACATTCGATTGAGCGATTTTGGACATCCCTTTCGCATCATCAACATATATGGCCGAGTGCACTTATCGACTCACTTTTTACCGGGATCATCTCCTCAACCTCCCCATCATGAATCATGACCGGCTCATCCTCGATGGCGGCCCCGCAATTTCTCTCTCGAACGGGGCTTAATCATGGGGACACTTCGCTCATATCTATCCCTATCCCGGCCAGATCTAGACTCTCATTGAACAACATCGGCTCGTGGACATTCCATCCCCCAAACTACAACCTACATGGCACAATAAGAGGACCATTCCTTCACACTCCTTGCAAGACGTTTGGATAGAATTTTGGTCCATGAGGACATTGTAGCTCATACCCCTAACTACCGACGAGTGGGTTGGATAGGGGGGACTCTCTGATCACTCTCTCCCATTTACATGGAACTTGTTGGACACTCACCAAATCCAAGGGCACCATTCAAATTCATTGCTACTTGGCTAGAGGATGCATCCTATATTGATATTGTCACTCGATCTTTGGACTACCCACAGAGACCACCGAGACCTGAATCCCACCGTACTTTTCACCTTTAATATGAAAAGAGGTCGAGAGGCTCACGAGGGCATGGGGAAAGGAGAAACACATTAGGGATGATCGAAGGACTACTGCAATCTATCGAAGCGAACTTGTTATAATGAGTTCATCGACCATCAAGGGTATGAAACGGATGAATCAAAGGTGCACATCTACCTGCCCAGAATTTGAGCACTGAATCTGCAGAAGGCCCGACGAAGAGACATGGCCCCTGCGTGGTAGGGCCATCTGGTGAAAGTTGGGGGATGAGAACACAAAGTTTGCACACCGGTTTGCAAATGGTTGCAAAGCCATCAAAACCATTTGGTAGTTGGAAGATGGAGAGGGAATAGGGCTAATAATTTTCAATGACTCTCCAACATGGGTATTTCCCTTCCCTAGGAACTTTCTTGAGCCCCTCTGAGATTACGCTCCACAAGTTATCAAAGTGGGCAGCTATTCCTCACTTTATGGAACAATGTTAGGTCCCTATATTACTAGTATATTCCCTTATTGTTATTATTGTACCCTTGTAACCCCCCATTTTGTTATGTAAATTATTATTGTTAGGTCGGTGGGGATTACATTGTGGCTCACTAGGATTACATTATGACCTGGACTCCTATATATAGAAAGGAGGTTTTGTAAATTGTATCATCCAAGAATTGTTCATTTGTAATGTATTGGAGGTTTCCCCCTCGAAGTGGTTTATTTCTAAGGCGTTGAAATCTATTTTCTTCTATTTTTTGGAGTTGGTTACACAACATTTGGTATCAAAGCTTTGGATTACAGGGTTGTTGCTCTAAATAGGTCATCGTGGAATTTTATCTATAAATTGTTTTCTACGAAGCTTCAGAAGCTGAAATTTTTAGGGTGCGAAGCCGAAATCCTGAGGAACATAGTCAAAACATTTCGAGCTTGGTTCGCAATATTTTTGTAGATATGATCTGTGGAAGTTAGGTCTTTTTTCATGCTCCTAAACATGTCATCGTGTAATTTGCGTATAAATTTTTTTCTACAAAGTTCGAATCTAAAATTTTTAGGGTGCGGCGAAAGGGCGAGGAAAGTCATCAAAAAAATTTCAAATCTTGGTTCACAATATTTCGGAGATATTATCTGTGGAGATAGTGCTTTTTCGGGTTCCGAAATTTCATCTCAAAGAGGTGATCATGGGAAAATATTCATAACTCTCTCTGCGAGCATCGGATTGGAGTGTCGTAAAAATTGGTCACAAGTACATGGATTTTAGTTTCTTAGCTATCAATTTTAGAGCCGAAGGATGAAAAAGTGACACGTAAGTACAAGTTCACTCTTGAACCGATCCATAATTAGGTCATTGTGGGAGATTGGACACAACTTGTCTTGGAGAATCAAATCAGGTCGGGGTGTGGCATTCGAAATATAATTCGGAGGGTTATGTTGGTACTAAAATTAAAAAATTTAAGTGCTGTGATGCGGGAATAATCAATTTCAATATCGAGCTCCTCAAAAGCAAGAAAACGGTGTGTATTTTTTTCCAAATTGCATAAGTCTTTGTTTGAAGAATCAATTTGAATTGATTCCAAGGGCATATTGTAGAATATATATCAATATTGGGTTCTAAAATATGCCGTAAAAATAATTCAACACCCATTAAGCCTTGAGAAGGCTCTACTATGACTCATGAAGATGAAGAATTGCAACATGATCTATCAAAATTACAAGAGAAAAGTCTGACAAATTTCACTCTCGCAAAGAGCACACCAAAAAATGAAATGGAAGTTTTGAAGAAAGGCATGAAGAGTGGCATGGAGAAGCTAAGATGGATGACGTGAAAGACAACATGGAAAACATGAAGAATGATCTAAGGACATCAAAGGTTTGACAAAGTTGATACAAGAAATTTTCCTAATGGTGAAAAGATGGTAGAAGAACCTCATGATGAGAACAAAATAAATGTTAATCGTGATTTCATAAGCTCTATTGTTGGCGGGAAGAACCACCATATTCAAAAATGGATATGAGGAAGTTTTGATGGAAAGGATCCCGTAACATGGATATTACGGATGGAGCAATATTTTGATCTCCATAACGTAAACACACAAACGTACGCATTGCAACTTTACATTTAGAGCAAAATAAATTTGTGGTATACTGTGGCTTTGATCCCGTAAAAAAATTGTCACTTGGTCAATTTTTACGGAGGAAATGATAGCACATTATGAGGATACAAAAGAGCAACACCTTCTTCAGCCAATTGATAAATCTCAAACAAAAGGGTTGGTAGAGGGCGGCATATTGAGGACTTCCAAAAATTGAATATAAGGGTAACTAATATTCGAGGAGAACACCTGATTGACCTCTTCGCCAGGCACTTTAAAGGATAACATACAACATGAAGTTCGCATTTTTGGAATCGGATTCATTGGAGAAGGCATTCAAGTTGGCAAGAAAAGTTGGAATGTAAAAACAGTAGCGACAAGGAAGCCTACCACTCAATTATATAAAGAAGGAAGTGTTCTTTGCGCCTAGATTTCCACAACCTACAAGGTTGACACCACCCTGCAAATTGGAAGAAAAAAGAGCCCAGAAAGGCTTTTTCTACGGTTGTGATAGCAAATACACTAAAGGTCATAGAGGTGTCTTTGAGAAGAAATTATTTTACACGAATTGTGAAGAGGAAGAAGAAAATGAACAAGAAGAGGATATACACGGGAACCGACCCTAGAAGAGGAAGAAATGAATCAGAACATATCGTGTAATGCCTTGGCGAATTACCACTCCTCCAAACTCAAGATATAAGGACATATCAAGAAGAAAAAAGGTAATAGTGTTGATTGATTCGGGTAGCACCCATAATTTTATTCATTGTAAGGTAGCCAAGGAATTAAATTATTTCCTATCTTGACACCAAAATGTCAAGTGATGGTTGCTAATGGAGGAACTATAAATTGCTGCGGAAAATGCCATAATATCAAGCTAACCATGGGGGAATATGTATTGACTAGTCCAATGCTTCCATTCCTATGGGAGGTGCGTGTTGTCTTAGGAGTACAATGGTTACAATCTTTGGGGACGATGCTTTTAATTTTCAAGAAATTTTTCATGAAATTTTTTTTCGAAGGAAAGGAAGTCGAATTACGGGGTATTGCGGGGAAGCCGGGAAATATAATAAGCTCTAATGTCATGAAAAAGCTTCTAAAGAAAGAACAACGAGGCATAATTGCACAATTATGCTCACTAGAAGTTCCAACATCAAAATCATCTATTTGAGATCTCAACAAGTCTTGGACAATCATTCCAAGGTGTTTAAAACTCCTAAAGGACTCCCACCTATTCATGATCATGATCATGCTATCCATTGATTCCGGGAAGTTCTCCTCGAAACATCGGGCCTTATAGATATCCTTACGTCCAAAAAGAGCGAAATTGAACATATGATTGCGAAATGTTAGAGGCGGGTATAATTCAACCTAGTCAAAGTTCTTTCTGCGCTCCACCTTGGTATTGGTACACAATAAGGATGGATCATGGTGAATGTGTACGGATTATAGGGAGCTCGATAAGCTCACCATTATGAATAAATTTCCCATTCATTTTGTGATTGATGAATTATTGGATGAATTACATGGAGCAATTTATTTTACCAAGTTGGATCTTCGTTCGGGGATATCATCAAATTAGAATGAAGACTAAGATATTCCAAAAATAAATTTCGAACTCATGAGGGTCATTATGAATTTTTGGTCATGCCTTTTAGCCTTACCAATGCACCTTCTACATTTCAAGGGTTGATGAATTCCATTTTCAAACCCTTCCTTAGAAAAGATTATTTTCAAGTATTTTTTGATGATATACTAATATATAGCGAGTCTTGGAAGGATCATGTTGAACATGTTGACGAGGGTGCTCAAACTATTGCGGGGGAGAAACAATTATATGCAAAAAACATCCAAATGTTTCTTTGGAGTACAAGAGGTGGAATATGTAGGTCATATTGTATCTCACGAGGGTGTTAGAGTAGACCTAACAAAATTAAAGCCATTAAGGAATGGAAATTCCCCACAACCATAAATCGAGTTGCGAGGATTTCTTGGGTTAGCAATTATTATCGCAAGTTTGTTAAGAATTATGGGAGAATGACGACACCTGCAACAACATTATTGAAGAAAGATGCATTTTCATGGACTCCTGGCTCGTAAGGCCTTTGAACATCTTAAAGAGGCAATGTTCCTAGCACCGATCTTAGCTACGCCCGAGACCACAAAAACCTTTATTGTGGAATGTGATGCCTCGAGAAATGGAATTGGTGTTGTTTTAATGTAGGAAAGGAAGACCCATTGCTTTTGAAAGTCATCTAATCAAAGGAAAGTATTCTGAGGAAACCTATTTATGAGAAGGAAATGTTAGCAATGCGCATGCACTAAAGAAAAGGAGAACTTACCTAATGGGAAGACACTTCAAGGTAAAAACTGATCATGATAGTCTTAAACACCTTTTGGAACAAAGACTATCTTGAAGGAAGTAGCAAAAATGGGTCACAAAGATGTTGGGTTATGACTTTAGAAATAATCTACAAAAAAGGAAAGCTTAATGTTGTTGCGAGATGCACTCTCAAGAAAAAATGAAGAGGTGGAAGCATTGCTTTGTGCCATTTTCTATTATCCAACCAGATTGGATAACCGAAGCAAGAGATGAATGGAAGAAGGACAAAGATGTATGGACACTCCTTGAAGTCTGACGATATCCTAGTACATACGATACATTTAGTTGGAAAAATGATTCCTTATGGTACAAATATCGCTTATTCTTTGTAGAATTCCCAACTAAAACAAAATATTCTTACGGAATTGCGCACTTCTCCTTTAGGAGGACACTTAGGATTTTTAAAAACTTACCACGGGGTGAAGAAATAATTTTTTTGGGATGGCCTTAAATCTGATATTCAAAAGTTTGTGGCGAAATGTTTGGTTTGCCAACGAGAATAAAGTTAAAGTTAAGACCTCGGGACTACAACCTTTATCCATTCCAAGTCAACGTTGGGAGGAGATTTGATGGATTTTATCACGGGTTTACCTAAGTTCGGAGGAAAGAGTGTCATCATGGTGGTAGTTGATAGACTTACCAAGTATGCACACTTTTGTGCATTATCTCATCCATTTAAAGCAACATTGGCTACTACATTTATGGGACAATCTGAAAGCTACATAAAGCCTAAGGGGGTTGCTGGTGGTTTGCCAGAGATCTATTTTACACTGGGAAACTTTAATTTATTATTTTCTTTGTTTAAAATTCAAGAGTCACAGCTCATCTTATCAACCTCAACCGATGGTCAACCAGATAGCAAATAAATGTTGAAGGATATCTTCATATTTCGTATCTCGATAAACAAACACAATGGGTCAAGTATACCATTAATCATGGTATACCACTTCCTTCCATACTTAACAAAAATAGACCTATTTATGGCACTTTTATGATATCTATCCACACCATCCATCACATCATCTTTAAGTGGCACCAAAGGTTCAAGTAAAGGAAAATCAAATGAAAGATCAAAGAAGAAGTTCTCCAACTCAAAGATAACCTAATTTGCACAAAATTGAATGAAACAATAAAGCATCAATGACGGAAGAGAGAAGTTTTGATGTATGAGATTGGAGATGCATGCTACAACCATAGCAAAAGTCATCTCAAGCAAGCTAAGAAGGATATTGAAACACGCCAGCACTATGGTCTGGCAAAGTTGCAAAAGATTGGTACTCAGGTACACAAATCAAGCCTTCCCGTCTTTCTTATATCCAGCTTTTCCATGTTTCATGCTTAAACAAGTTATAGGTGCAGCACCTCTTCTATCACAAATAACATTCTTAACTTGATGAGGTGCTTGGCAACTACAACAACCCGTTTGCTGGAAACAAGACACCACAAACAATAATCGATCACTGCAGATATCTCATCAAGTGGAAGAATCCTACCCACCAAGATTCTGCATGGAGACAGAAGTTTTCATACTAAAGCACCTGAGCACATGCCATGAGGACAACACTTTTTGAAGGAGAGGGCAGCTTTCGTTAATCCAGATATTAGGTATAGTCCCTTATTGTTATTAATGTAACCCCCCTTATTGTTATTGAAAATTCTTCGTAACCCCCCATTTTGTTATGTCTTAAATTGTTATTATTAGGCTGCTTAGGATTACATTGAAATGCTACTAGGATTACATTATGGCTACATGGACTTATATATGAAAGGAGGTTTTGTGAATTATAATGATCCAAGAATTGTTCATTTATGTAATGTATTGGAGGTCACCATGCTTATTTATAAGGTTGATATCTCTTTTCTTCTATTTTTGAGTTGGTTACACAAAAAAAAGATGAAGATAGATCTTTATAAGTTCTATCTAGATGAAGAACTCCCCACTCCCTAAATGGTTTTGGTTGACAAGAGCCCAATGCATGGATGGCCCAGTTGAATTATAATCTTCTTCTGAGATCATCACAGACATTCTCAATGGTGGAACACTCCAATCAATGGGCAAATTATATGGATGCCTTCAACAATTCACCTTCATTGCTGCCCACATCCCAAAACTGATTCCCAATTTCCTCTGCCAAATATCACCCCATTTCCTATGTGGCACATCTAATATCTGCCAGATTATCAAACCACCCCAAACCTATTTTATCCGCTTTCACATATCACCTAAGAAATTTTCTTCCTTCACAAATGATCCATGAGGCTATTGGCACATCTTAGGGAAGCTCATTCCACTGATCAATCATCTCAGTGGAACCATTCTAATATAACAGACCCAGCCAGCATTTGATCGATTCATCTGGTTGTACATCCGCATGACTGACTCCACCGGGATTCCCCATTCTATATTCAATGACTGTGTGTTGTACCAACACAGCCATCTGGGTTATCCAATCAGTCAGATAGCCTCCTTTTTCCACTTAAATAGGCCTTCTGTTGAGATCTCTTTATTCTTCCTTCACTTCATCATCATGGGAGGCCTTGAGTTGATTATTTCCTAGTGAGAAGAGTCTTAAGGGCTATTGGTCTTCGACATCAAGACATCGTCACCCACTTAAATGTAGACGATGTACTATCTTCAATGGATCTATGTATATCTTATCCTTATATTCTATTGACTAATTTTTTGCACTGTTGATGGGCATGACCTACAATACCGTAAGCTCAACTATCATCATTTATACTCTTTCAGAAATTGCATCTTTTTGCATCCATCGCCTCCTTCACTATCTTCAGCGACTCATGGCTCAAATATCTCGCTGCCTCAAGCCTATCAGACACATTTAATTGGACATGGTTCATATCCAAGATGGAAACTCGATCAATTTTTGGAAAATCATTGCATGGTTATCTAGGGATGGAAGACTCACTCTTAGCTCAAGTCTATTCTTGTCTCACACTCAGGCATTATATTCTCATTGTCTGATTCCCTATGAGTATCTTTAAACATGATACGTGTCACTTGCAAAGATCTTCTTCTGTATGGGGAAACAAAGAAGGCACACTTTCACATGGATCAATTAAGACCTGTATCACTTTCCTACCTAAGAAAATGGTGTGTGGCTGTGAATATTAAAAATTTGGACACATTTTCTAAAATTTGCTTGAGAAAAAGCCAGATGGAAGACTGATGCTGACTTCCACAACCTCTAGACCAGGTAAGCATCTGGGAAACATACATTCAAACTTATCTCCACTTGAATGATCTATGCCTCTGAGAAAATTCCAAATGTATGATGTTGTTTCAAAGGCTATCATCAAGTCATTACCTCATCACATGGTCTCTCGTCAGTATGATAAATTTATACATCTCAGAATTAACACCTCACAGATGCTGTGGCTGAGCCCATATTCTAATCTGTCACTCTGCAAACATCTAAAATTGTTTTGGGATTACTACCTTTGATCAGATTTTCCACACCCATACAACTGATTCTCAGATAGGAATGGAAATTCACGACTCTCCCCTTAGCTACCCAAACATCGCATGATCAGCACAGCTTTATTAACTCCCTCATTTAATCCCTTATCTGACTCAATATGCAATGATGAATAATTTGGAAACATCGGAAAGTGTCACATACTTCAAGCTTGGATACACATTCATACTTTCCGATCACCGTCCAATGAGATTGTATGGTGGTGGCATTGTTATGAGGCGAGTATCGACCTCGACCCATACTTGGTGTGGTATCCGCGAATATTCACAATCGACAGGGGGGACATGCTTACAAACGAACGATCATCAACTTCACATAGTGGGACAGAAATCAAACTCCAAATCAACTGGCCACCTGTCCTTCAGCAGCAGCATCCTTGCTTTCTCGGGAAAATGATCAGAAAGAACTCATATATCGACATAGTGGCAGACCAGATGGGGATCCAGACCTTAGCAAACTCATGACAATAGGTCACTTCTCCCAAAGTCATGACAATCTACCTATGATGATCTATCAAATTCCGTAGAAAATTTGAAACCGTATCATTTTTCAAGACACACAACCAGCCAGATTTAGGCTCAGACTGGTGATTTCCTTGATACATGAAAACATTCTTCAGTCGCCTCAAGTACACCACTAAATATAATATCGAGAGATCACTCAACAGCATTGCATTGTGAGTATTTTTGACAGAACTGGGACAGACGATAGCTGGGGTGTGTTATGGATTCACATCAATGAAGATAAA
The DNA here is from genome assembly GCA_034641835.2 of Pinus albicaulis. NCBI lineage: Eukaryota > Viridiplantae > Streptophyta > Pinopsida > Pinales > Pinaceae > Pinus > Pinus albicaulis. The sequence continues at coordinate 34,717 of JAXQQM020072184.1, forward strand.
CATTACATGTTCCGAATGGGCCCCGTATCAGGCACCAATACCAGGCCAAAGCGGATCACCCACGCCACCTCCCATTTTCTATAGAACATGAATGCTACCATCTACATATTTTGAGTGGGATTACAAGATTAACATCAGTTTGGCCCACTGTCTTCAAGCATGCCTGCCCACACACTTCATACATATTACATTTTAAAACTAAAAACACAAGTTGAATCTATTTCATGCTGCCATTGAGGGTGAGCAACTGCTTTTCGATGCTGACTGCATGGCAGCCATGCTCCAACCTCGCAGGTCAGATTTGATGAACACAAGGGACAAAACATTTCTCAGATGGCTATCACCGTCCTACAGATTATATGCACTGTATTTACAGAAATATTATTTTGTTTTAAAATTTAGCATATGAATTGAACATATATTTATATTTATCATATTATCAAAACTTATTGATATTATCATGTACACCTAATGTGGGAAATCTCACCTTGTCTATTTTTTTGATATGGACTATGTCACATTTAGATGCATATGCCTAAAGGCATCTACACATAGTCATTTTTCCATTTAATAAAAGTTAGCCATTTTTTCCTATGGGAGTGTCAACCTACTTTTTAAAGGTAGTGAGTGTCTATCATATATATAATAAAATATGTTTAATCATTCATTACGCTTCTCCATTGTTTCTGAAGCTGCACACCACCATTAACATGAGATGATTAAATATAATGAAGAGATAAATCAGATGATGATATAAAAAATTAATCCGTCCACAATTCTCTAAACAAAACAATAAAAATTTAATTGATATGAACATCGTTATAAAGTTATAAAATATCTTTTTCATTAAGCCAACAATTAAAAAAAATCACAATAATTATGATACATATAACAAATTTATCTCAAACATCACATTCAAATGCACTAATGTGCATAAATTTAATTGATATAATGACATATAAGATATGTTTAATTTACCATCTAAGAATTTAAAAAATTTCACCACGTATCGTCATGTCTTATGTTTCTAAAAATACAAAATAACATTGTAAGTAGTTATCAATTATAAATAGAAGCGGATAGTTAACATCATATGTTTCTACGACTCCAGGCACCTTCACAAAGTTATCAATACTAATTACAAATCAGTCATTTGAAAGCGATACAAGTACGGGGTGTGTTTATGTGAGACTCACACCGTATTTCACGACTGCACCGACAAATACCAATACTAATTACAAAAATCAGGTGTTTGTGGATGTTTAGCACCTACGTTGCATTATTAACGGTTTGTTGATAACGTTCATGGGCATTTCACAAAATCGTAATTCCAATTAGAACGCTCATAAAAGTTATATCACCTACAAAGGCGCTCGTGCAATATGAAGAGCGACAAATGGAAAGATGCACCTTCAACCGCCAAAAAGACCGCCTGATTGAGACACGCACCGGACGCCTTAAACATCTCGCTGCCCTTATTTTTTTCCGTCCTACTTTTGGTAGGTTTGCAAGATCAAAAGCTATCAAAATGCACCTGTTGACACCGATTAGCGATCAACGAGAAAAATATCCATAATAACCACTAGAGATTTTTGTTACAAAGGAAATTCCATTAGAAGTTCCCATAAAACCTCCGCTATCAAAACGATGTTGTAGCAAATAATAATTTTTCCAATTTTATACACTAAAAAACCTCACAGAACTCTCCACTAGAGGGTATTTTCTTTGTAGTAGATATAAGAATGATATTAATATTTTGATTTGAGTTTACTTTAAATAATGATGTGATATAGGTTTACGAAACCCAGAAATAAATTGAAGCATTGAAGTTGTGGTTGCTCGTTGGATTATGTACCTAACTAAGCTAATAATATTTGACGTCTAAAGTCTAAAGTATATTATTATATGATTTATTATAGTTAATTTCATGCTCTTCAAGATATGTGTTTTGCTTACTTGTTATTTCATTTGTAAGCAAGCATAATCTTCAAGATAGAAGGAGTATCTATGTAAGAAAAGTTGACTTGGATCATGAAATTAAAGTTATGCAATGATGATGACTGATGGACTTGATAAGAAATATCAGTCATGAAATATTCTCTAATTCACAGAGATTAGTTGATCTTCCAAGTTAACAGTGGGAACTATAGGTAAATAAAGTATCTCCTGAAGGAGCGATAACATTATATTCATGATGAATAACTTGAAGAATAACTGGAGAACAAGGTGTTAAGGTAAGTACTATGAAGTAAAAATAGGATCTGAAGAAGAACAGGTGTTGTTGCATGTGAAGTAGGAAAGGAAGTTGTATGGTCGAGGAAACTTTGTCAATATTTGCCAGAAGTTTAAGTCCTTCTGATGATTTAAGATAAACCAAAGCAATAACTACATGTGTATGGAAGGCCTCAAAGTTATTTTGTTTACTTATGTATTTAGAAATTTGTTACTAATCAGTTGTATCGTATTATGTAAATCTCTAATCTTTTTGAAGCTACATTATGTTGAATGTTTACCATATATTTTAATTTTAAGATATTTATTGACAATTTGAATAATCAGAGTGTTAGTGCATTAAAGGTAATACAAAATCATGGAGGACATAAAGGAACTTGAAGGCAAGGATGTTCAGTTCCTAAAGTTATAGATAAGTAAGTATTTATCGTTAGAGCTTTGACCTTGCATTATGAAACATTCAACAGATTCAATCATCTTGTAAAGTAATTAAAACAAAATATCTGAATCAATTCTGAGTGTGGAAACCAATTTCGATCACACAATCACATAATCAAGTAAGAGAAACAATTATCAATCGCACAAGACAATATGTATTTGAGGAAAGCCTCAGCTAAAAAACCCCATTATCTGTATATTTCATTAAGTCAAGAACATGAAACAATACAATGTTGTTTCCCTTCTGAGAAACCTGCCCACTCTTTTGATCAGTCTCACTACGATATAAGAAATTTTCATGCAATATTTAAGCATTTCCTTGCCTCTCGTGACTAGTCTTTTATCACGCATTCTTGAAGCTAATTGATCTCCTATTGATTAGGAAATTCCCTACAATAGATTTCGTAATACATCCAAGGCTTCTTGATGACCTCATGCATGACTTGTACAATTTTCTAATTATACAATCGATAGTTATCTTCCCTTTAACTCCAATCTCAACTCGGTCTTCCTTAGAATTGAGATGAAAAAACTATTTATAGTGAAATATCGGTTATCTGATTGATCACTACGTGTTAATTAAATCATATTTAATTCACTCGATCTATCACTAACTCATCTCTCGGTTGAGAACTAGTTAAACTGATTTTAACTCAAATAATTGAGTTAATTAATTACAACTCACATAAACTATAACTAGACCCCTAAAACCTAGAGAGAACTTTACATGCATCTAGTTTGACCCTCAACTCAAAGCAGCTTGATCTAACTAAGTCTTCTGACTCGGTTACACTTTACAAGCTCTCATGTGATGTGGAATTACACTTTACTTCTAATTTAATTAAGGGAAAATTAAATTAGAAGCCCCCTTAAAGAGTGCCATTTTGTTTCCATTTCAACACTCCCTCTCAAAAAAGAAAGGGATTGTATGCTACCCCAATCTTGCCCGTGGAATTTCATTTAGCTTCTTGACGAGTGCTCTTCATCAAGATGTCTCCATATTTCTCCTTCGTGGGAATGTACTCTAATCACATAATCCGCCTCTACACACAATCTGCGAGATGGTGATGCCAAATATCTATATGCTTGGACCCTGTCATGAAAAATTGGATTAGCAGAGAGTTTGATGCAACTCTGGGTTGTCACAATAAATCACCAGTCGGATCCATCTATCAACCAAAAAAACCAACATGTATCTTCCTCATCCACATGGCCTCACATGCTTTCTTGGACGTCATGTACTGCTGCCTCTATTAGGGCGAAATTGAATCAATCTCTGTTTCTTGTTGTACCAAGAAACCGTTAGTTGATCCTATGTTGAAGATGCCCCCTAATGTGCTCCTCTTCTCACGTAATGTTCCCAATTTTAGCCTCAAGCTAAAATGGAACATTATAGTTGTATATTTTCATTTTGTTGAATAAAAATGGGTAAAATGACAAATTCAAGAAATAAACAAGAATAAAATCCCTCACTGATGTGAAAAGGGATCATCATGGAGTGGATTTTTACACCCTCATGTGTGAAAGGGGGTTAAAATGCAAAATATGACAAGGCCTAATTGACCAAGTCGAACTACGTTGGCATGAGTTGGAAAGCACTAAGTGGGACATCACGGTTTTTAGTGGGGGGAGATATTCCATGGGGAGGAGAAGCTTCTAGAGGAAGGAAGGAGGAGACTTTGTTGTGTTTAAAATAGAGGCAAGTGAAGCTCATTGAGATATATCTTGGATCATTTGATTATTTGTCTATTCGGATAAATTGTTGCCTCTTGCAATTCAACGGAATGCTGATTCCCCTTGGGAACGAGGGAGTCTCTGTTTAGGAATTCCTCTCCTTTTTTAGTAGCTCATGAAGGATTGCACTCATCCTCCATATTTCGGCATTCAAGTCATAGCATCATCCATCTTCATCGGTAGCAGTGTCTACGTGCTGATTATTGTGCAGTGTTGCTTTGGAGGTTTCCTACAACACCATTTCTAGATGATCTTTCATAGGAGGGATGTTCTCTACTTCCGGAGGTTATTGAGGATGGTTCCGAGACTTATTCCACTATCATTGGCAGGAGGCCAACCACTTCCATCGATTCTGATATGCAAGCCCTCTCATAGACTACATTCTAGTTGGAGCACATTTGCAGTGAGGGTTTTGCGAGACATTTCGAGGGTGAGATCTTTGGTGTAGGGGATCATCCTTGCACTTCAGATTTTCCAAAGGAGAAGGGCTCTTCATCAACTTCAGCCATTCAGCCCTTCTCCAACCCATTCCATGTATTGATTTGCTTTGTGGCTACTCCCGACATCTCAGGCATTTGTGAGTTGCATATTTTAGCCAATCCTTCTAGGATTGACTTGAGGTAGTGATTGGGAGCTTATATCTTCTCTCCCAATGATGTATGAGCCATGTATATGGAGATACATGTTATTTTTCACCTATTACTGATAGTCTCCCTTATATGATCTGCAGTCCCTATTCATGGGTGATACCTGCTATGATGCAGCATTGTGTATTTAGCATATTTTTTCATGGAAGGCTTCTTGCCTTATTCCTTTGATGTTCATTGTATAATTTTGCTGTTTTTATTTCATAATAAAATGGCTCGAGGGTTTCATACATTTTGGCATAATTTTTTTATTCTTTATTATTTTCCAGTTTATGTCTTTATATTGTTGTAGTTTGCATTTTTGGGTTATCTTGCAAGATTCCCAGTCTTGTTGTATTCCCTCTTGGGAATATTGTCATGATAACACTCTATAGATGAGTACGATAGTTGGCAAGGAAGCCTCTAGAGCTCATCCTTCTTTATGAAGGTGACAAATCCAATAAATTCCCCCTTGATCCTATCTACTGAATAGATTTGCTTGTTGATTGACAATGTTTACGAAAAAAGAACATTACGGTGGTATCAGAGCATAATATTGGCTCGACTTGTGGATCTTCGCCAAGATTCCATCTAAGAAGATGAGAAAGACTCCACTTTGTGGAGAAGAAGAAAGAAAAAAGGAGATGAGCTAGCCAAGCTTCTCCTAAATCCACCTAGGGCTTTCATGGGTGCCACAAGCAAAGAGAGAAGGGAGAGATTTGAAGAATCTCCACAAAGGGGTTTGAAGCGAGAGAAAAAAATCTAGGGTTTGTGATGAGGAATGTAGACATGTAGTCACATCCTTTGATCCTACACGATCCTGAGTGCAGCTTTTTCATGGAAGAGATGGGAAAATAAGGGAGAGGTGATCAAGAGAAAACTCTTGAAATTTTGGAAGGAGTATGAGTCTCAAACTCCGGCAATTGAGAGATCATCTCACTTCATGGATTTTTGCAAGTCTAAGGTGAATGGAAGCCGAGCGGCAAGATATATTTGTTCTATCTACTTTCATAATTTCACCTACATGTTCAACCAAAGCATGGGTAGAGGAGTTGAAGACCATGTTGCAGCAGCCTAAAGTTTCCAAAGGAGATGTTATCGAGATTTGCAGCGTTGCACTTTAGAGGTAAGGCCTATGCAAGGTGGATATTTGAGTCATGTTCTCTAGAATAAAAATACTTCCTCCTATTTCAGATTCATTGGAATAATGATGGAAGGATTTGGTGGGAGAAAAATCGGAAACACATGCGAAGAAACAAACGAGACTTTTCATGTAAAGGAAGGAAACATAAACTCAGTTCCACTTCAAAACATTGATGAGAAGGCTAACATATTGCATCATGCCCTTGTTGGAGGCAAGGTATCCATCTCATATTCTTGCACAAGGGAGAGCATGGAGGTCTCTTTTTCAAAAGAGATCAAATTTTGGAGAAGTTGCCGCTACATGTTGATGAGAAGGAGGGCAAGCTATATTTGGTATAGCTAGAGTTAATCCAATTCCTCATGCAAAAGGAAGGAGGAGATCTTGCTCCACAAACATGGATTCTTGCGTCTTGCAAGAAAATTCCCCAAGGATCTCCCATGTAGAGATCAAGGCACAACTCATGAGTACATCTAGTGCCATTAGTGATAGGGTGCGAGGCTATGGAGATAGAAGGAAGAGATAGGGAGGATGATCGGCATCATGTGATGAGGAGTACACACCCTATCTATTTTATGAGGTTGATGCACCTAAGATGATGATTGGATTGCGCAGTGGAAGCATGGAGGGTTTTCTCCATTCATACATTCAGTCATCTCTTGATGATGATGTCTCACTGCATGGAGACATTGCACCAAGGAGACCACTAGATCAGCAGAGGAGGTTGGATGCTCCATATTTGGGGGCCTCACACCTTGATTTCAGGAGGGTGGAAATCTTGGGAGAGTTCAGTACAGCGTAGAGAATTTGGGATAGACTCAAGGAGGAGGGAGACACTCTCTCATTTTTAGCATCACCCACTCACATCAGTCATATTGCGTTGACAAATTTTGCTACAGGGGTGGAGGATTGAATCTTCATGATGTAGGATTACTGCTACATAGATTTGGTGAGAGGGATGATACTTCCTTTGAGGAATAACTCTTTCATGCATTAGAGTAGATAGAGGCCACTCATGCTTACATTGCCCAGGATCGGGAGATTCTTTGGAGGTGATAGTCTCTCATGGGAGGCTTATCTTCAGAGGTCACCATTTCTTTTTGAGCATGAGTAGCTGCATGATGGCATGGCAGCAACTTGGAGGATGACTTTGGCATGAGGGTGTTAGACTCCTATACCAACAGGTGTCATATTTCATGATTGTCTTGATTGAACTATGGAATATGTTCAAACCTTTTTCTTGAGCAAAGGTGTTCCATATTCTTGAAAAACCAAAAAATAAAAAAAATTTAAAAAAAATGTAAAGAGGTATACCCTAAAAGAAAGATCAAAGGGTAAGAAAAATAAATTGGTCAAAAAAATGAAAGAAATGAACCCCAAGCAAAAATAGACCAAGAAAGTGTGCAAATCCAAATGCCACTACTATTTCATTTTGTAATAAAGAAATTATGATGTGCGGCTTGTCAAACTTTTGCCACAATTTATGAAGAGTCAAGCTGTCTAAACTTAGCTCATTCATGTTTCAATTTCATGTTGTAGAATAGAGAATAGATATCGACCAAACGGTTTTAATTGACGAGATAAGTAGATAGGTAGAGTTAATAAAAAGGTGCTCAACGACTTAATACGAGCCCTTGGATGTAATAAGGGTGAAAATTAGATAGATTTGCCTTGTAAAAAAAGAAAAAGGATTGATAAGGGTTTGCAAGTCTAAATGCACCCTAATAAAGAAGAGAAAATGGTAGTGTCAAGTAGATAGGGTAGGTAGATGGTTGCAAGTTTTATACGATGAATGATCTTGCTACATGTTTTTGATCCTTTACTTTCATCACAAATGCGAAAGCGGGGAAATACCCCTGGAAAATCACGACAAGCAAAGTCAAAATCATTAACTTCCCTCATCACTTTCCCCTTAAAGTTTTACTAATTTCCCCCAAAGTACTAGGGTACTTTGGAGATCGAAAGAAGCTCAAGGCATTTCCTTGACTTTTTGGAGGGACTGGACCCTCGGCTCGATGATCAAAGACCTTAGTACTTGAGGTTATTCATTATCATGTAACTCTCAATCTTTTTCCTAGAGTAAAATCCTATTTTACTTAGGGAAATTATGCAAAAATTCCATAAAAATCCCTCAAGATAACTTACTATTCTAAGTTTAAGTGTTGAAGTTGAAAGATTGTAAATTACTTCAGAAATCTTCACTTTGTTAGATATGTTAAGTGTTTTGAGTTTCCCCTTGTCCCTTTGTCATATTAATGTTTAACTCTAATTATTAAATCCCTTAGTAGAAATTCCCTTATCCTAAGTATAATAACTCCTTTTATATAAATATCCAAAAAACCCCTCTATTATAAGGTTTAACCAAAGTATTTATTCCAAGTGCATTAAAATAAAAAACCCACTATACGCCCTTTGGTTAAATATATCATTATATCCATAATCCCGCCCCTATGGTAAGTTAATTACATTTGTTAATTTACCATATAATAAAATAAAAACATATATGCGAAAAACTTTAAACATATGATTTATATGTTTAAACACAAAAATATAAATAAAAACCCAAGTTTTATTTTTCTAAACCCAAAACTTTGGAGAAATCTTCATGCCACCGTGGACCATCCACCTGGCATTCCACCCCAAACGTTTCAAACTCACCATGACCCCTCATTTCCTTTATAGCAGTGGGATTAATTAATTATCTGAATTAATTAATAACCATTTGTCCCTCAGCCCTCTATCGGACGCCTGGTAATTAATAAAGTTAATGGCGTTTAAAACCTCCCCAGACCCGGCTAAATAATCTATCCCACTATCTCTCCATTCCTTCAACCATCGGGATCGCTCCTCACGGATCAACGCTCCACGTCAATTCCGCTGCCCATCCTTTGTCATAGTTTTAACCGTGGAGCTTGGTGGTATTTGAACGAGTTCATTATCCACGTGTCAAAGATCCAATGGAATCACTGCCCACTTACTCAATACCACTCTTGTCCATAAAGCGGTGCGGGGTTACCGCTTACCACTACTGCAGACCCTTGCTCACGTCGGCCAGTACGTCGATGGCGATCACTCCTCGAAAAAACTAAAACCCTTTTAACTTGTAAATAAAGCCAATTTTCATGTTTTTTTCAGTTATTTTAGTTATTGAAAATGACGAGCGCCTTTACTATGATTTTCAAATTTTCATTGAAATCCTTTGTTCCATTCAATTTCGCTCCATAAATCCGCCGGACTATGCGTTGCAAGCGTCCTCCTCTTACCGCCTTTGTTACATATAGAACCGGTTTTCTTCCAAGAACAGGGTATTTATCCTATTCAGCCCTCGACTGCAAGTAAAACTCATTTTTCTTTGTTTTTCGTTGAATTAGTGATTAAAACTCATCTTTGAGATCTTCCCCCCGAGGGGTTTTAAAACTATGCAATTTCTCCACGAACCTACAATTGTGCCAATTTCCTCAGTAAGATCAAAATCACGCCGGCTCAGTGAAAAAACCCAGAAACCTCCGTTTTGAATCCACAAGAACCAAAATGGAGGCCCAGAAAGCTGACTTTGAATATAACTCCCTCTGAATGCCCCTCACTAGTGAATTGGAATACTTACCTTTGGTAGATAAAGATTTCCCGGATTAAAGACTTGCATTTTTGATAGAGAAGTCCTCTAGAGTTATTGTCAGCTGCAGAAACGAATACTCTAGGGGCAAGATCTTATTAGGGTTGTGGGAATCCAATCTCCCCAGGTATCTCATCCCTTGGTCATCTTTTTCCCAGAAATCATCCACTATTTCCATTCAAACTATGATCCCACTCAAAGAAGTCGTAATAGCTCACGATCACGGTGTTACTGTTTCCCATTACTCCCCTAGGCTATCACTGCAATGCTACACTTTGAACCCGACCAAGAACTAGCACGATTGTCTATGGAAGAATTGATTGAGAGACTAGGGCAATTAACCCCTGCAGAAAAGCTAAAATCCATGTGCGAAATTTCATGTTGCACGAATCATCAACCTAAGGGTCTCCTCCCTATGGTTTTTATTATTTCAATAGATTGGGGAGGCTCATCATAAATATGATATCTTTTGTCTTGGGATTCAATACCGAGTGAATATGTGGATGAAATAACAACTGGTTTTACTATCTATCTTTACTCACTGAGCGGCCTCTAGAAGTTAAATATGACTTTGCCTCTTTCATAGCCAATAAGATCCATGATCGAGTTCATGAGGCTAGATGATGAGAAAGTTTTCAAATATTCCTCGGTTATTTATCATCTCATTATCTTTTATCGATCGAAAAAGTTCTCTTTCCTGTTAAAAAGCTTGATGCCAAGGAAACCCCGGAGTCGGTCATATTTTGGTCCCCCATAATTCATTCTTCCTACGATTCTCCCTATTCCTATACGAGTTCATTGATGCAGTTTGTATATCCTGCAACAACTTTGTTAACGGGAATCCCTCCCCCAAGGCTCGAGTAATGAAATAAAAAATACCTTGCAACTTTCAAGGACTTATAAAGTTGGAGATTGGTATTTGTATCAAAACCATACGATCATCGAAATTTATGGATGTGAATTACATCCATTCAAAGTTACCAAGATATGGGCTCCATGAGAATTTTTTGCCTTGGAATATTTCAGGGGAAAATGAATAATTCGAGATGTGATCCATTTTTTGTAGTGTGAAGAAGAAAGCCCAACTAAGGATCAAAACTCAATTAGGTCCTTTCATCACGCAACTCTGGGGAGGCTAGAGGCAGAGAAGCATAAAATATATTACAAAGAAAGTTCCAAACAACTTTTTCGTTGGGTTCCTTATGATCCATATGGTTTTATTTGTGAAAAGAGATTAAAGAACAAATCATCTTCTTATATACACCATAAGATTCACGAACTAGAACAATATGCCAATCAAGATGAATGGGTTGAAGGAACACTTATTGAAGAAGAAAGTGAAGGTGATAAAATGAACAAAATGATTAAAGATCTTGAGAAGAAGTATGACCTAGAATCTTGTGGTCAAGTGCGGGTACCCCAAATTGGTACTTCTTCGACATCAAATCTACGACGAGACATTACGGAAGGCGATCCATTAGTAGCAACTAGAACCAAAAGGCAAGGGAAAGGAACACGAAATTCGAGTCATTGAAACTTTGGTCATAGCGAGAGAAACCACAAACTTCCAAAGCACATGAACAAACCCAAGTTTCTCCCACTCGGATAAAACATCCGAAGTTTCGAGTTACAAACTCCATCCAATATGGAGATAGGAAAGAAAAAGCGAGGTTCCGAGACACTACTCCTCCTAAGAGTCCTCGGGGAATACACCGGAGCCAGAAAACGAAACCAAATCCACTTCCCGGATGTGGAAATCATTGATGAGGTGTTTGATGATGGGAGAGAGACAGATCAACTAGCTGGAGCAGATTAGTGAAACAAATACGGGCAGAAAGAAAAACTTTGCAAAAAGCAATTAAGTCTTTGAAGTATCCTCTTTCGAGATCACCAAAAATAGATATAGGGGATATTAAAAGAACCTTCATTAATATTAAGGCAAAGAATGATCCATTAAGAATGAAGGTATATTATCAATATTTGAAAAATGGCTCCACATAGTCAAGTAAAAAGGTTAATGTCGGCATTTGACATGTCACAAGGCAAAATGATAATGAGCCACTTCAAGTCAAAGGTGCCAGAAAAACCCATTACGCAGTGACTACACTAGAACAAATTTCGAGGTTCGGCAAAAGGACATTCATCCTCTAGACCCTGAGATAGAGCTACACGAGACAAAGCGGGAAATGGTCTATTCCACTCTTACCAATAAAGCCATGGCAGCTCTAACACTGCCAAGATTCTTTGAATAACACAAGTGCCCAATTGCAAATTGAAGGCCTCTTCTCGGGCCAAAGATAATAGAATAAAGTCTCTAGAAGACTATAATCATTGGTTTGGGTCACAACCCCAAAGACATTAAAAGTATTGAGGCATTAATAAAGAAGAAAGATGATGACATAGCGCACTTGAGAAAGCAGTGAAATTGCTGACCTCAAGGCATCCTCGGACCCAGGAAGTTACGAAGGGAATTCACGGGGAAGAAATAATGGAGTTGCTCCTAAATATGTTTTTGAGCGACTAAGTGAAACGAGAGAAGGAATTGGAACAAGCTGCGGGAACAAGAAGCTATCAGAAAGCGGACATCAACCATGAGTACTACAACAGCAAAGCAACAAACGAGCAGACGAGGGTAAACTTCACTTGGTTTGAGTTACGATGAGTTAATAAAACAAATGGAAAGTCTACAATTAAGAGTCACAGAACTTCAAACCACTAAGTTACAATTAAAAGATTTGGAGTGAAGTATGATACATCTAAAAAAAGGCAGTTCTTTGAAAATACTGGGGAAGTCAAAAGATTGGACAGATTAGTTAAGGCTTTAGAGAAAGATCTTTCATTAGAAAAAGCCTTTGAAGGAAAATAAATCAAATTCTTTGAAATATCATTGAGTTAATAAAGGGTATTTGGCCCTCTATTCAAGCTATTTTTGAACAAAATGATTTGAGTTAAAATAGCCCCAGAAGAAAATATACGGGACAAGAAATGAATTAAGAGCGAGGCTGAGCAGACAATCGGCTTATTCAATTTTTTGAACACCGGACAAAACAACGACTTACGGTATTAGGGGATTGAGGGACGGGGACCGGCACGATTTTGGAAATAAAGAGATTTTCATCAAAAAGAACTTTCATGCAGAATTTAGAAAGGAAGTGCTCGGATATTTTGGGTGATATCAATATTTTCGTGAGAAAAATTTCAATCTTTGTTGGACGGTGGGTTACCAATTCCTATGCTCTCGGAGGATCAAATAATGGACTTGGAAACCTATGTAAAGAAAATAAATACTCATGCTCAAAATACAAACTTTGCTTGTTCTACCCGGTTACAGAGTCAACATTACCAACGGGGAGAAATATCTATGATAGAGTGAGGAATTTATTTCATACGGAACATGAAATAAAGTACTCCGATTTCCCTAATGAGCCCACCTTTTACAAACTCACTGAGCGAGATGAGACATTGAGAAAACTCAAAAGAACTATGATACTGGGATGATCAATGGTGGAAAGAATTATTGGAAATTCTATAAAATTTATCTTCGGGATAGAGAATTTTATCTTTACTATCAGGGTAAAAGGATAAAAAATGAGTACGGATGAAAGAGATATCGATTCTAGCGAGTTGAAGAGTATCAGTAAAGACAAAGAGTATCAAGCAAGCAAAGAAATTACTCCAAAAGACGACATTGAGCCCTTTTTTAGAGCACTTACCTCCAGACATCAGCAAAATGAGGGAAACAACACATCAACGATTATCTATTATTCTATCCACGAGACCAGTTGTCTCCCTGTTTATTTTTGAAAATTACTCCTTAGTCGCCCTAGATTATTTAGCTAAGTTAGTGTGAGATTTTTTCAAGTTTTTCTTGTATAAATAAAACCCTCAAAGGAAGTATTGAGGGTGGATTCTATTACTTTCACTTTGTAACATTGAGATTTCGGAATAAAAGCATTTTGGAGAATTTATTCGTAGACTTATCTTGGATGACGTTTTTAAAGCTCGGGACTTTTTGCAGGGGATTCATGTGTTGGACTGCGAGTTCAATAAGTTTTTCTACCCTTTGTCATATGTTTTATATCGGTTTATAATATCATTATGTCCATTTACGAATAATTTACATAAAGGATTGAATCGAAATTTACTTAATTGTACTGTATGATTTCGAGATGTGATTGTTCTTAATGCTTTTTCCTCTAAATTAGTTATAAGCATGAATTCTTAAATGCTCTTGCTTTGATAATTTAAACATTTTTTGATTACTATAATAAAGAATTCTTCATTGCTCTTTGTTTGTAGTCATCTCATTTCTTTCTTTTGAACATGGTGAAAGATTCTTAGGTCGCCTTTCATCCCTTCAAAATCATCCCATCCACTTTAAATTTTAAGGATTGTTCCCTCTGTCTAGCTACCTTGCCACAGTCAAGCCATCCTGTGTGTGGAATATAAATCAGTAAATCCATCCTTTGACTCCATAGTCAATGGGTGAGAAAATTTCAACCTTGCCCTTAGTTTGTGGATTCCACCATTTCTCAAAACAAACTCTTGGATCTATAACTAGCCTAAAACCTTCTAAAAAAACAAAGATAAATCATAAAGAGAGGCCCTCTCTAGATGCGGTTTAGCTGAGATTATGCATCGCGAAGGTTGGTTTGTGGTTACCTCGGGTTTCTTTCACTTTCTTACAACTTCAAGGAAGGCACAGTGATGACGGAGGGGATGACAAGGTAGCGAGGCAACAACGTGATGGGAGAAACATATTGTAGGATACGAGTGTTGGTCTATGTGGAGGATTGATCCTGAATGGAGGACTCAGCTTTGGTTGAGTATTTCCCAGGATCTTGATGCATGCGTGATTCTTGGATGGCCTTGATGGAGATAGTCGGTACTTAGTGGATGATATGATCATCTATCATCATGGCAAACTCTTCTTGACTAGGGCTTCTAGTCTCAAGGAGAACACTATTGCATGCAGCATATGAGGACTTCCTAGCTATGTATTTGGATGCATACTTTGCCTTGCTAGAGGAGTTCACTTTGGAGGGCATTCATCATGGTCTTCATCAGCATATGGACAGATGCATAGCCTGGTTGTTTTTGGAGAGGTTGGCACAACCATTCCCTTACTCATTGGAGGAGAGGGAGAGCATTCAGATGAGCCATTTCAGCTCAAGGTCTCAAGTACATGGTAGAGAAGGTATCATTTCCCATTTTGTACCTCTTTACTTCATATGAGCAACCTATTGTCTCAAGGAGGATCATCCCTTCTTGCATTCAATATGATGTACTTTCAGCTACTCATAGCCTTGATTGTGGCTATTCTTATGATGGTTTGTGGGGGGGGAAGCCACATACTTCTTGGTGTGCACCATTGGCACCTATTTGTACTTTCATGATTTCATCTCATGAGATGTTTGTGGCAGCAAACAAGTGGCTGGTTCAGCACTTGTTACTTTGATTGTGAGGCAGGCCAAGGAGGCACTATGCAGGTTCCTTGAGTAGGATTTGGAACCACTCTCTGGTTGTCATTTGACAACTTGTTTCTATTGCATATTGCTCCTTATGTATCTCTAATGTTGTATGTCTTTTGAGGAGCATTATTTGGAGAGAATTGTATGAACAGCCCATTGGGAGCATGATTCTCCCCATTGTATATGTTTTATTTTGCAAGAGATACCATGGGCAAACCATGATTGCCACATTGTTACTTGCACCTTCTTGTGGGAAGGACCACTTGGAGAATTTGCAGAGGCATTTCATGGTTGATTTTCTTGATGGGGTAGCTTGGGCCATTCTTGGAGGCCATACTATTTCATCCCAAGGATAGAGGCAGCCCCATGAGCACTTCAAATGGAGAGAAGACCATCTTGAGCAGCACAAGCACACTCTCCATTCAGCCCCAACACATTGCAAAAACCGAGGATTTAGATTTTCACTGGATGATAGCATGGATGAGAGGATCATCATTGGGAATAGCATTATCTCATGCATATCATCACTCCTACCTTAAGGAGGCCACATTCCAATAGGAAGGATTCCACTACACCTTCTATCTTTCCATGAGGAGCATCATCTTCAATTTGCATACTTGGGAGAGAGCATTGGAGGGCAGATTTGTTGCAGCATATTTGAGCAGTGGTGGGACCATGGATAAGGAGGCCACAAGAAAATAAGGAGGAGGAATGTTGTTCTCTCTATGCAGTTGCTTGAGGGCAAGCAACATGTGGGAGGGGAGGACTGTAATGTCCCCAATTTTAGCCTCAAGCTAAAATTGAACATTATAGTTGCGTATTTTTATTTTGTTAAATAAAAATGGGTAAAGTGACCCATTCATGCAATAAACAGGAATAAAATCCCTTACAATGTGAAAAGGGATCATCATGGAACTGGATTTCACACCCTCATGTGTGAAAGGGGTTAAAATGCAAGTGGACAAGGCCTAATTGACCAAGTTAATCTGCGTTGGCATGAGTTGGAGAGCACTAAGTGGGACAGCGCAGTTTTAGTGGAGGAATATTCCATGAGGGAGGTAACTTATAGAGGAAGGAAGGTGAAGGCTCATTGAGTTTAAAAGAGGAGCAAGGCAGCCCATTGAGATTATCTTGGATCATTTGATTATTTGTCTATTGAGACAAATTGCTGCCTCTTGCTGTTCAGCAAAGCTGTAGTGCCCTCGGGGACGAGGGAGTCCTGATTAGTATTTCCTCTCCTTCTTGAGTAGCTCATGAAGGATTTCACTCATCCTCCATATTCCGGCATTCAGGCCATAGCATCAGCCTACTCCATCAACGCAGTATCTGTAGCATATTTTGTGCAAAGTGTTGCAGGGTGTTGCTGGGAGGTTTCCTACGACACCATTTCGAGCTGATATTTTAGAGGAGCGAATTTCTCTACTTTCGGGAGATTAGTGAGGATGGTTCCCAAGCTTATTCCACTATCATTGGCAGGAGGCCAACCACTTCCATCAGTTACAGCGCAGACCCTCTCACAGACTGTGTTCTAGTTGGAGCATATTGATCTTCCCGAGAAGAAAGATGTTATCTACTTCCACGAGGTTAGTGAGGATGGTTCCCGAGCTTATTCCACTATCATTGGCAGGAATCCAACCACTTCCATCAGTTACAGCGCAGGCCCTCTCATAGACTGCGTTCTAGTTGGAGCACATTTGCAGTGAGGGTTTTGCAGACATTTCAGAGGGTGAGATCTTTGGTGTAGGGATCAGCCTTTCACTTCAGATTTCCAAATAATAAGGGCTCTTCATCAACTTCAGCCATTCATACTTCTCCATCCCATTCCATATATTGAGTTGCTGTAGCTACCCAGCAACTCCAACATTTTAGCAATTTTGCATATTTTAGCCAATCCTTCTAGGATTGACTTGAGGTAGTGATTGGGAGCCTATTTATTATCTCCCAATGATACATGAGCCATGCATATGTAGATACATGTTGTTTTTCACTCATCACAGCAGTCTCCCTTCTATGACTAGGCAGTCCCTATTCATGGATATTCTGCTATGATGCAGCATTGTGTATTTTGGCATATGTTTTCATGGAAGGCTTCTTGCCTTATTCCTTTGATGTTCATTGTATCATTTTTCTGTTGTTCTTTCATAATAAAATGGCTCAAGGGTTTCATACATTTTGGCATAATTTTTATTCACTGTTATTCCAGTTTATGTCTTTATATTGTTGTAGTTGCATTTTTGGGTTATCTTGCAAGATTCCCAATCTTGTTGTATTCCCTCTTGGGAATATTGTCCCTTGACAACACTCTATAGAAAAAGTCTGATAGTGGGCCAGGAAGCCTCTGGATCTCATCCTTCTTTATGAAGGTGAAAAATCCAGTAAATTCCCCTTCATTCTATCTCTGGAATAGATTTGCTTGTTAATTGACAATGTTTCTGAAAAAAGAACATTACAGTGGTATCAGAGCATAATCTTGGCTCAGCTTGTGGATCTTCACCAAGATGCCATCTAAGACGATGAGAAAGGCTCCACTTTGTGGAGAAGAAGAAAGAAAAAGGAGATGAGCTAGCCAAGATTATCCCTAAATCCACCTAGGGCTTTCATGAGAGCCACAAGCAAAAGAGAAGGGAGAGATTTGAAGAATCTCCACAAGGGTTTGAAGAAGAAACAAACTCTAGGGTTTGTGATGAGGAATGTGGACATGTAGTCACATCCTTCGATGCACAGCGCAGTCACAGGTGCAGCTTTGTCATGGAAGAGATACGAAAAGAAGGAGAGTTGATCAAGAGGAAAACTCTTGGGAATTTTCAAAAGGAGTATGAGTCTCAAAATCCGGCATTCACAGATCATGTCACTTCATGGATTTTTTGAAGTCTAAGGTGAATGGAAGTCAGCAGCAAGATATATTTGTTCTATCTACTTTCGAAAGTTCACCTACATGTTTAGCCAAAGCATGGGTAGAGGAGTTGAATACCATGTTGCAGCAACACAAAGTTTCCAAAGGAGATGTTATAAAATTTGCAGCGCTGCACTTTATAGGTAAGGCCTATGCATGGTGGATATTTGAGTCATGTTCTCTAGAATACAAATACTTCTTCCTATTTCATATTCATTGGAACAATGATGGAAGGAATTGGTGGGAGAAAATCGGAAACACATGCAGAGAAACAAACTGAGACTTTGCATGTAAAGGAAGGAAACATAAACTCAGTTCCACTTCAGAACATTGATGAGAAGGCTAACATCTTGCATCATACCTTGTTGGAGGCAAGGTATCCATCTCATATTCTTGCACAAGAGAGCATGGAGGTCTCCTTTTCAAAAGGAGATCAAATTTTGGAGCATTTTCCCCTACATGTTGATGAGAAGGAGTGCAACTGCGCTAGTATAGCTAGAGTTAATCCAATTCCTCATGCAGAGGAAGGATGAGCTCTTGCTCCACATAGATGGATTCTTGTGTCTTGCAAGAAAATTCCCCAGGATCTCCCATGTAGAGATCAAGGCACAACTCATGATACATTTGTGCCATTAGTGATAGGGTACAGAGCTATGGAGATAGAAGGAAGAGATAGGGAGGATGATCAACATCATGTGATGAGGAGTACACACCCTATCTATTTTATGAGGTTGATGCACCTAAGATGATGATTGGATTGCGCAGTGGAAGCACGGAGGGTTTTCTCCATTCATACATTCAGTCATCTCTTGATGATGATGTCTCACTGCATGGGGACATTGCACCAAGGATACCACTAGATCAGTAGAGTAGGTTGGATGCTCCATATTTGGGGGCCTCGCACCTTAATTTCAGGAGGGTGGAAACCTTGGTAGAGTTTAGTACAGCGCAGAGATTTTGGGATAGACTCAAGGAGGAGGGAGACACTCTCTCATTTTCAGCATCACCCACTCACATCAGTCATACTGCGCTGACAAATTTTGCTGCAGGGGTGGAGGATTGCATCTTCATGATACAGGATGATTGCTCCATATATTTGGTGAGAGGGATGATACTTTCTTTGAGGAATAACTATTTCATGCATTGGAGTAGATAGAGGCCACTCATGTTTACATTGCCCAGGATCGGGAGATTCTTTGGAGGTGATAGTCTCTCATGGGAGGCTTATTTTCAGAGGTCACCATTTCTTTTCGAGCATGAGTAGCTGCATGATGGCATGGCAGCAACTTGGAGGATGACTTTGGAATGAGGGGATGTCAAGGTAGCAGGAAACAACATGATGGAGCACCATATTGCAAGATACCAGTGCTCTCTATGTGGAGGATTGATCCAGGATGGAGGACTCAGATTGGTTGAGTATTCCCCAGGATCCTGTTGCATACATGATTTTTGGATGGCCTTGATGGAGATGGAAGATACTTAGTAGATGATATGATCATCTATCATCATGGCAGACTCTTCTTGGCTAGAGTGTCTAGTCTCAGGAGAAATTATTTGCATGCAGCATGTGAGGACTTCCTAGCTATTCACTTGGATGCGTACTTTGCCTTGCTAGAGGAGTTCCCTTTGGAGGGCATTCATCATGATTTCATCAGCATATGGATAGATGCATAGCCCGGTTTTTTTTGGAGAGGTTGGCACAACCATTCCCTTACTCATTGGAGGAGAGGGAGAGCATTCATGATGAGCCATTTCAGCTCAAGATCTCAAGTACATGGTAGAGAAGGTATAATTTCACATTATGTACCTCTTTACTTTATATGAGCCACGTAATTATCAAGGAGGATCATCCCTTCTTGCACTTGGTATAATGTACTTGCAGCTACTTGTAGCCTTGATTTTGGCTATTTTGTGATGGTTGTGGGGGAAGCCACATACTTCTTGGTGTGCACCATTGGCACCAAATTGTGATTTCATGTTTCATCTTATGAGGAGATGTGGTGGCAGCAAACAAGTGGCTAGTACAACACTTGTTACTTTGATTTTGAGGTAGGCCAAGGAGGTACTGTGCAGGTTCCATCAGTAGGATTTGGAACCACTCTCCGGTTGTCATTTGACAACTTGTTTCTATTTCATATTTCTCCTTATGTATTTCTGATGTTGTATACCTATTGAGGAGAATTATTTGGAGAGCATTGTATGTACAGCCCATTGGGAGCATGATTCTCCCCATTATACATGTTTTATGTTGTAGGAGATATAATGGGCAAACCATAATTGCCACATTGCTACTTGTACCTTCTTATGGGAGATACTACTTAGAGAATTTGCAGAGGCATTTCATGGCTATTTTTCTTGATGGTGTAGCTTGGGCCATTCTTGGAGGCCATACTATTTCAGCCCAAGGATAGAGTAAGCCCCATGAACACTTCAAATGGAAAGAGGACCATCTTGAGAAGCACAAGCACACTCTCTATTCAGCCCCAACACATTGCAGAAACCGAGGGTTGAGGTTTTCATTTGGATGATAGCATGGATAAGAGGATCATCATTGGGAGTAGAATTATCCCATGCATATCATCACTCCTACCTTAAGGAGGCCACATTCCAGTGGGAAGGATTCCACTACACCTTCTATCTTTCCATGAGGAGCATCATTTTTCAGTTTACATACTTGGGAGAGAGCATTGGAGGGCAGATTTATTGTAGCATATTTGAGAAGTGGTGGGACCATGGATGAGGATGCCACAAGAGAAGAAGGAGGAGGAATTTTGTTCTCTCTATGCAGTTGCTTGAGGACAAGCAACATGTGGGAGGGGAGGACTGTAGTGTTCCCAATTTTAGCCTCAAGCTAAAATGGAACATTATAGTTGCATATTTTAATTTTGTTGAATAAAAATGGGTAAAATGACCCATTCATGAAATAAACAAGAATAAAATCCCTCACAATGTGAAAATGGATCATCATGGAGCTGGATTTCACACCCTCATGTGTGAAAGGGGTTAAAATGCAAATGGACAAGGCCTAATTGACCAACTCAAACTGTGTTGGCATGAGTATGAAAGCACTAAGTGGGACAACACAGTTTTAGTGGAGGAATATTCCATGGGGGAGGAAACTTCTAGAGGAAGGAAGGAGGAGACTTCGTTGTGTTTAAAAGAGAGGCAAGGCAGCCCATTGAGATTATCTTGGATCATTTGATTATTTGTCTATTTAGACAAATTGCCGCCTCTTGTTGTTTAGAAAAGCTACAGTGCCCTCGGGCATGAGGGAGTCATGTTTAGGAATTCCTCTCCTTCTATAGTAGCTCATGAAGGATTGCACTCATCCTCCATATTTTGGCATTCAGGCCATAGCATCATCCATCTTCATCAGCGCAGTGTCTGTAGCAGATTATTGTGCAGTGTTGCTGGGTGTTGCTAGAGGTTTCCTACAACACCATTTCTAGTTGATATTTAAGAAGAAAGATGTTCTCTACTTCTGGGAGGTTAGTGAGGATGGTTCCCAAGATTATTCCACTATCATTGGCAAGATTCCAACCACTTCCATCAGTTACAGCGCAGGCCCTCTCATAGACTGCGTTCTAGTTGGAGCACATTTGCAGTGAGGGTTTTGCAGACATTTCAGAGGGTGAGATCTTTGGTGTAGGGATCAGCCTAGCACTTCAAATTTCCAAAGGAGAAGGGATCTTCATAAGCTTCAGCCATTCAGCCTTCTCCATCCCATTCCATGTATTGAGTTGCTGCAGCTACCCAGCAACTTCAACATTTTAGTAGTTTTGCATATTTTAGCCAATCCTTCTAGGATTGACTTGAGGTAGTGATTGGGAGCTTAGATATTCTCTCCCAATGATTTATGAGCCATGTATATGTAGATACATGTTGTTTTTCACTCAGTACAATAGTCTCCCATGTTAGAAAATTAAATATTACAGAGCAATGCAACACATAAAATATGCGGAAAATAAAAGCACACAAAACACATAAAACTAGAGAGACACAGATATACGTGGTTCACCCATTTTGGGCTACGTCCACCCCGAACATCCAGTCCTTCCTTTCTATTATCCAGCAAAATGAAAAGACAAAACCTACAGCAGATCCACTGTAATATCCTATGTTCTTTCTCACAGTCTCCCTCTCTGTTTCTCGCTCCGAGAATACACATACAATACACGGCCACAATACAATGCCCTCATAAAACGAGGGGTTGCCTTCTAGGGCAAAAAACCCTAATCTAAACATAACTTCTACCTTCAGATCATTTGCCTAATGAACGGCCCAGATTGACTAGAAATTACTATACTTTTACAAGGCAATTTTACATACATTTTTAACTTTAGGTATTTACCCGCGCCGCCCGGGGGGGGGGGGGGCCACGGCGATTAATTACGGTGGTGTTTCCCCCCTTTTAGGTACGAGGTGAGATCAATGTTGCGATACAAATTAAACAGATAATCAGGCTCCACACCCAACAATCTCCCACTTGGAGACTGATTGTAGCAACTCCACCGCTGCTTCATTTGCTGGAAAATGACTCCTCTTTGGACCTGGCTATTCCTCATCTTCATCGTCATCCTTGAAGACCAATTGAAACTGAGCACATTCTCAGTTTCTCCCTGGTTACAAATTTTTTTAGCATATCTGCAGGATTCTGGCTAGTGTGTATCTTTTCCAGCTTCAACTCTCCATCTTCTAATACTGACCGTATGAAATGGTACTTGAGATGTATGTGTTTAGTCCTGGAATGAAATTTTGAGTTCTTTGCAAGATGAATAGCACTTTGGCTATCACTGTATAGTGTGCCCATATCATGCTTCTTACCCAATTCATCCATAAACCTTTATAACCAAATCATTTCTTTACTAGCCTCTGTAGCAGCAACATACTCGGCTTATGTTGTTGAAAGTGCAACACACTTTGGATTTTCGAAACCCAACTGACAGCTGTTCCACCTACAGTAAATACATATCCTGTAGTGCTCCTCCTGTTATCTCTGTCACCTGCCATATCTGCATCAACATATCCCTGTAGAGCAATGTTTGAACCACGAAAGCATAATGCTTGATTTGTGGTACCTCTCAAATATCTGAGAATCCATTTTACTGCCATCCAATGTTCTTTTCCTGGATTATTCATGTACCTGCTTACAACTCCCACTGCATGTGCAATATCAGGCCTTGTGCAGACCATTGCATACATTAAGCTTCCAATTGTAGATGCATATGGAACTTTAGACATATAATCCATGTCTTCTTGGGTCTTTGGGCACATCTCCTTACTAAGTTTGAAATGGCTAGCAAAAGGTGTACTAACTGGTTTTGCATTGTGCATATTAAATCTTTTCAACACCTTTTCTATGTACTCATTCTGAGACAGTGTTAATTTGTGATTTTTCCTATCTCTAGTTATCCTCATACCAAGGATTTGTTTTGCAGCTCCCAAATCCTTCATTGCAAATGAATTTTCCAATTTTATTTTGAGCACATTTATTTCCTGCATGTTAGACCCTGCAACAAGCATGTCATCTACATACAATAACAATATAATATATCTGCCATCATTTTTCCTTTTCAGATAAACACAATGATCAGAGTGACATCTAGTATAACCTTGTTCAGACATAAACTTGTCAAATTTTAGATACCACTGCCTTGGAGCCTGTTTTAAGCCATACAAGCTCTTATTTAACCTGCACACCAATTTTTCTTTCCCTTTTACCTCATATCCTTCTAGTTGCTGCATGTATATCTCTTCCTCCAAATCTCCATGGAGAAATGTTGTCTTTACATCTAACTGTTCAAGATGTAAATCTTCCACTGCTACAAGACTTAAAATAGTTCTAATTGAATTCATTTTAACAACAGGAGAAAATATTTCATCAAAATCAATACCTTTCTTTTGTGCAAACCCCTTCACCACAAGTCTTGCTTTGTACCTCTGTTTTCCTCCATCTTCTTCCTTCAGCCTGTAAACCCATTTATTCTGCAATGTAGTTTTACCTGCAGGCAACCTGACTAAGTCCCAAGTCTGTTTATGCATTAAGGAGTCCATCTCTTCTTCCATGGCTAGCTCCCACTTCTTCCTGCTTTCAACCTGCATTGCTTCTTCATAACATTCGAGTTCACCAGAATCAGTCAATAATAAATAATATAATGAAGGAGAGTATCGTTCAGGGGGTCTACTTATCCTGGTAGATCTTCTAACACCACTTTCAGGTGTTTGAGGTGCTTGTTGCTGTTGTGGTGGTTGTTGCTGCTGTGGTTGTTGATTATTATTATTTTCAGGCACCTTTACTTTTTCAGTTATCTCATCAAGAACTGTGTATTCCTTGCTTTCTTTTTCCTATTTCTTTTCCTGCAACTGATTCTTATACAAGACCTTTTCATTGAATATTACATCTCTGCTCCTAATGATTTTTTGATTTTCATAATCATATAAGCGATAACCAAAATAATTAGCACCATATCCAATAAAGGTACATTTCTTTGATTTTGCCTCAAGCTTTGTTCTGTTTTATTTATTAATATGGACAAAGGCCTCACAACCAAAAGGCTTTAAAAAATAGTAGTTTACCTTTTTACCTGTCCATGCTTCCTCTGGAATACCACCATCCAAGGAACTTGAAGGCCCTATGTTTATTAGATAAACAACAGTATCTACAGCATCTGCCCAAAATTGTAAAGGAAATCCTGCATGCAATCTCATGCACCTTGCATGCTCCATGATTGTTCTGTTCATCCTTTTTGACACACCATTTTCTTGTGGTGTTCTTGGAACTGTCTTCTCTCTACGAATTCCATGCTCTGAACAGTACCTATCAAACTCTTTGCTGCAATACTCACCTCCATTGTCTGATCTAAGACACTTCAACTTCTTTCCTGTCTCAATCTCAACCAAAGCTTTCCATTTCTTGAAAGTATCAAATACATCAGCTTTATTCTGAATACAATAAATCCATGTTTTTCTAGTTGCATCATCGATAAAAGTAACATAATAACGAGAGCCACCAAGAGATGATACCTGAGCAGGTCCCCATACATCTGTATGCACAAGCTCCAATTTTTCGCTCTTCTTTTCTTTCCCAACTCTGAGAAATCTGACTCTCTTTTGTTTTCCATAAATGCAATTCTCACAGAAATCCAAATCAACATTCTTCAAACCTGGCAGCAAATTTCTTGAGTGAATAATTTTCATCCCCTTCTCACTCATGTGTCCGAGCCTATGATGCCATAATGCTACATCTACTCCTTTGGAAGTTAAAGCATTAACAGAGTTATAAATACCATTGCATAAATACAATGTACCAACCTTTTCGCCTTTTGCTATTACCAGGGCTCCTTTGGTGACCTTCCAAGTTTTATCTGTGAAAGTTGTCACACAACCTTCATCGCCTAACTGCCCTGTTGAAATCAAATTTTTCTTCAGATCTGGAACATGCCTTACCTCCTTTAGTAGCCATTGGTTTCCATTCTGTTGTTTTACAAGAAATTTACCCATTCCAACAATTTTACAGGGTTTATCATCACCCAAACGAACTTGTCCAAAATCTCCTTGAACATAGTCATGAAAATATTTCTTATCAGGTGTGGCATGGAATGAAGCCACTGAATCTACAACCCAAGAATCAGTAAAATTTTCGAAAGAAAGAATCAAAGCATCTTGTAACACATCACCTGTCACATTTTCTTCATGATTGTTTTCTTGTTGTGTGTCTCCTTCTTTTCCCTTCCGAGATCTACAGTCTTTCTTTAGGTGTCCTTTCTTTCCGCAATTCCAGCACACTATTCCTGATCTAGACTTGGATCTTCCTTTCCTTGATTTACTGCGATATCCCGAGCTCTTTCCTCTTTCCATTCTTCTTCCCCTAGACTCTGCACTCAAAGCATTACCTGATGTCTCACCAGAGCTTTTCCGTCGCATTTCCTCGCTAAGGATAGCACTGACAACATCATCAAACTTTAAAGTACTAGATCCAGAGACAGAGTTACTAATGGCCATTACTAAACCATTCCAACTCTCTGGCAATGAGCACAAGAATAACAGAGCTCTAACTTCATCATCAAAGTTTACCCCTAGAGAACTTAACTGACTGGTAACTGTATTAAATTCATTTAAATGGTCTGCAACAGATCCACCTTCCGACATCTTCATATTAAATAGTCGTTTCATAAGAAATACCTTGTTTGAGGCCGAGGGTTTTTCATATATTTTTGCCAACGTCTGCATCAAAACCTCTGTTGTTGTTTCCTTAGAAATATTGAAGGCGAATGATGCTGCAAGGCACAACCGTACTGTTCCGAGTGCCTTTCTATCAAGAATGTTCCATTTCGCATCTTTCATGGCCGCCGGCTTCTTTGTTTTTCCACTCAATGGTAGGTATAGATCTTTCTGATACAGATAATCTTCCATCTGCATCTTCCACGGCGGGAAGTTTTGGCCGTTAAATTTCTCGACCCTAAACTTACCATCGTCCGCCATTGCTCCCGCTCGAACCAGGAACCCTTCTTTCCTGCGAGTTTATCAACCAAATATACCTTCGGCTCTGATACCAGTTGTTAGAAAATTATATATTATGGAGCAATGCAACACATAAAATATGCGGAAAAATACAAGCACACAAAACACATAAAACCAGAGAGACACAGATATACGTGGTTCACCCAGTTTGGGCTACGTCCACCCCGAACAGCCAGTCCTTCCTTTCTATTATCCAGCAAAATGAAAAGACAAAACCTACAGCAGATCTGTTGTAATATCCTCTGTTCTTTCTCACAGTCTCCCTCTCTGTTTCTCGCTCCGAGAATACACATACAATGCACAGCCGCAATACAATGCCCTCATAAAAACGAGGGGTTTCCTTCTAGGGCAAAAAACCCTAAAATAAACATAACTTCTACCGTCAGATCATTTGCCTAATGAACGACCCAGATTGACTAGAAACCCCCACGGTAGCGATTAATTACGGGCGGCGTTGCTGCCCCTTTAAAGGTACAGGGGTCCAATGTTGCAATACAAAGTAAACAAGATAATTAGGCTCCACACCCAACATCCCATATATGACTACGCAATCCCTATTCATGGGTGTTCTGCTATGATGTAGCATTGTGTATTTTGGCAGATGTTTTCATGGAAGGCTTCTTGCCTTATTCCTTTGATGTTCATTGTATCATTTTGCTGTTGTTCTTTCATAATAAAATGGCTCAAGGGTTTCAGAAATTTTGGCATAATGTTTATTCACTATTATTTCCAGTTTATGTCTTTATATTGTTGTAGCTACATTTTTGGGTTATCATGCAAGATTCCCAATCTTGTTGTATTCCCTCTTAGGAATATTGTCCCTTGACAACACTCTATAGACAGAGTCTGATAGTGGGCTAGGAAGCCTCTGGAGCTCATCCTTCTTTATGAAGGTGACAAATCCAGTAAATGCCCCTTCATTCTATCTCTGGAATATATTTGCTTGTCGATTGACAATGTTTTTGAAAAAGGAACATTACATTCTCGGATGGACTCCCTCCCCAATCTGCATCGATGAAGCCTTAAAGTTTCACTCCCTCTGTCAGTATGTACCATAGAAAAAATTATGTAGTGCCTCTAAGGCATCTCAACACATGCTTGTATGTCTTCCAAAAGAGCTTGGTAGGCTTAAACATAGCTTGACTAAGATAGTTACTGCATAGAAAATGTTTGTTCGTGTGTTCACCAAATACATGACTGAACCCACAAGATGCTTGTAAATAGTAGCATCTACTACCTTGCTCGAAGTAGTATCCTCCTTGCTCCATTTTCCTGCTAGAGGAGTCTCCATGGGTTTTTTTCCCTCCATGTGGAACTTTCTGAGGATGTCGTTGGCATACTTACACTAAGATACAAATATCTCCCCATCTCTTTTCCATATTTCCAATCCTAGTAAATAGTGCAAGAGCCCCATCTCCATCTTAAATTTTCTTGCAAGACTTGATGAGTTTATCATCACCTATCAGTATCAAATCATTGACATAAAGTACAATGATCAAAATTTTACCTTCTACCACAATATGATAAAGGTTTTAATTTGCTTCACCCTTGGTGAAGCCTACACCAGAAAATTTGGCCCAATTTCCGATGGCCACTTCGTCGCCATTCCGACACATAGTCATCGCAAGAGCGACAGTTTGAGGACGGAAAAAACATGGTTCGCCATCACGTCGCAATTCAGACACCTTGACAAAGTG
The DNA here is from genome assembly GCA_034641835.2 of Pinus albicaulis. Classification (NCBI taxonomy): domain Eukaryota; kingdom Viridiplantae; phylum Streptophyta; class Pinopsida; order Pinales; family Pinaceae; genus Pinus; species Pinus albicaulis. The sequence continues at coordinate 63,082 of JAXQQM020072184.1, forward strand.
TCGCAATACTGACACTTTTTCCGTTGCTTCCAAACAAGCGTCACTCGTCCGACGTTGCCCAAACCATCTCTCTTCCGACGTTTGTAAACTATCGAAATTCCGATGAAATGTGGTCCAACGTTTCTAAACTTTCACAATTCCTACGCCGTACAAAAGTGTCTCAAGACCGACGCATTGCAAAAGTGTCGCAAGACCGACGCTTTCCAGAAGTGTCACAATATCAACGCTTTCCGAAAGCGTCACAATAGCGATGCCAGGAAGAACTGTCGCAATATCGATGGACATCACAAGACCGAAGAAAATGGAAATTGTTCAAAATGTTGGAGGACCGATGCTTATAAGGCATCGGAAGAGTGACGCTTACAAAGCATCGATATACCGAAGGCGGGTTCAATTTAAAAAAAAAAATTGAAACTTTAAAACAGGACAGTAAATCTCCAATATTTGTTATGAATTGTGGGCATTCCAATTGTTATGAACATAATTCAACCGTGAAATATTAATATAATAAACCACCCCACAGCGCTTCGACTATAAACAATCATATAATAAGATCGGACCCCGCTAACCTTTAGTGATGGCATTCACTTTATAATTGGGACTTCATATGAGGCTTGGACACATAAATATGAATAAAAAATTTTCAATGCAAACCGCACATACCTTCATTGAACCTTAGTTAGGACAACAATAGTCGACATATATACGCGTGGGGCCCAGCGCTAGCGGCCTTTCGACATCCAACGGTGGATAATACGTCGCTCTGGACTTGACGATCCAACGATCCAACTGGATATCGTGCAAGTTAGTTGCACGATCATTAACTCACAATGAGAGTGGGTTTTCAAAACCGCTCAAGGCCATGTGTCGGCCTATGACATTGATCGTGTCCAAATGGGGAATACCGCTTACCGTACAAAGGAGGTGCAATATGCTGGAAACCCGTCTTTACTGTGCGGTCCTCAAGGTTCTGACTACTCTTACTCCAGGTTTCGTCCACTTACCAATGCCTTACTGGCATTGAACTCTGCCTTGTTTTTCATCCTTCGCGCGGCCATACCAAATGAACTCGGGCATGACCATTTCGAGGAGACACGACGCATTACATATGCCATGGTTTATGTCTTATGGTTCAGACAAGGTTAGTATCGACTCTGAAAATCGATACACTGGTCCTTGGTTCATTAAATCGCCTACACATTCACAACACTCATTATGAGGTTTTACCTAGCTCACGGAGGTTCGAGCACAACATCTACTTGCTCTACCATAGGTGCACGGGAATTTCATTAACCTAATTCACCCTCTGTTCACACAACTGATTATAGAGAAATTTCCCAACTGTTTGACATAGTTATCTGTGGAATTCAACAATGCTCATAAGTCTTGAGTCATTAGCTCGTGTTCCACCTAGAACTCAACCAGTCTATATGCACATAACCTCATAACAGGGTTTCTTAATTACCACGGGATTTCAATTATCTTTCACCAGGATGCGTACATATATTCACACACAGAAAACTTACTCAATCAATGCACATATAATACTAACAGATTCCTTATATAAATGAAATTTCTTACAGTCTCCTGGTCCTCGGCCAGATCTTCGATACAATGGCCTCCTCTTCCCTATGCAGCTCTGTGCAGTTCTCTTTGCAGGTCTTCTGTGCAGGTCTATCGACTCTGTCACGGAGGTTTATTTTTATATCAATTACAATGAATCGATTCGAATTTCTCAATGACTCACAAACTCTTCAAATTCCTAACTCTGAGACTAATGCTGACAGACAGAGACGGACTCCTGGAATTAACTTAACTTTTGAAACTGGCTATCTCTTCAGGTCTCCATTAATCACTCGAGAAGTTACATTTTCTCTACAAATTAACTAAATTAGCTCAAATATGGATAATTTCATAGGGAAATAAAACATGAGACCCCCCTTTACATTTATTTATGTACAAAAGTTGTCTTGGGCCTAATGCCCCTGCATCAGATAACATAGTGAGGGGCTAAATTTCGAGAGCTTCCATGCATATGTAACATCTTCGAAGCATTTTCATGTGGTTTAGCTACACTTGTCACTCAAATTGATAGTAGATTAAAGATGAAAGATGTTTTTAGCGTAACAAGAGCCATTTCAGGTTTCATTGGAAACATTATTTAGAAAACACAGTTTGTGCAATCAATCTTCATAGCGAAGTAGCATATATTCAGTTTCACAATGACCTAATGTCATCATGTACTCAACAAGTCAATTGTTGTAGTGTCATACAACCTCAAGCCTCAAACATCTTTACAAGTGAGCATTTCAGGTCCGATTTAGAACAAACCTGTTAGAGATTTTACTGAAATCAAGTTACATTCTAATGCTCATTTAATATAGAGATTAAGATTCTGAATCTATGATGTTACTATTGTTTCCAGTATTTTTATTGTACTTGTGCCATACCCAACTCCACTAATAGTAACAACAATTTTGAATCCTGATCAGTCTCCATCCATGGGATTTTAATGGCCCTTAGATGTGAGATTCACATGCCAAATTGAATCATTTCATAGAATGACTCCACTGAATATTACTGCCTTTCAGCTATGGCTGAGTATCAATTTTACCAATTTGGCCAGCACTTGAATATAATCCTAATTACATAAAATTTCAAAATTTGAGTCTAACCCTAAGTGCATAAAATTTTGCAAAACCCACTTACGCAACACAGTCTAGGAGGGGTTAACATGCCTATGAAGTATTTAAACATTGTTGAGGGCTAAGAATAGTTGGACTTTGCCAACTAACCAAACTCACTTTTGACCACTTCTAGTAACTTTAGCCTGTAGATGCTCTCATAAAAAGAAATCAGGTGGTCCAATAAAAGGAAGGGGACTGGTTGCATGTTTCATTCCCTTTTTTTTGTCAGCTGAAAGCTTTCCAAGAATAATAAATCTACTGAAGAATGAAACTGATTTTGTTGCTGCCCCAACTACCACTGATATACATCACAATGTGTCATAGTTTATTGTAAGCCTCTATTGAGAGTGGGTAGCACTAAATCCAAGTAATTCCCCTCATCCCTTAAAAGACACCTCTAAATATAACTAGAAATTTCAAATAGTTAGTAAAGGAAAAGTACAAAGATATAACAGATCTGTGTTGAGCCAAAAACCTGTGCATTCACAACAAAACTGGGATGGATAAAACTTTAAAAAAATTATGGACTTTGACAAAAAATCGTCTTATGCATACAAAATGAAAGAAGCATTGGCATACTACTATGTTTACAAATTTAAGGATAGGCAGAGTGAGTCTCCGGGCAACACAGTTTCATGTGGAGACCCTAGATCCTTGTACCCACAATATCTAGTGACTTATAAAATGATTGCCAAAACAATGTCTTTGCTATGCATGTAAGAACACCACCTGTATAATGAGGGAGATGTAATATTTCCTGAGAAGCAGATTTATATAGAGTGGTCCAAGATTGTGTATTTATGGAAGATACAACTGATTTTGGCATGAAACATGTATCCAAGATTTCAATGTGCCTTATTTCAGAGCCCATTGATGATTTACTATGAAACCTAAACTTTCAAAACAAACACATTGAAATCACAGGATCTCCATCACAAATATCATAAATATTAACTGTCTTTTGGGCACTGGCAGTAGATACCATAAGAGGCCCACATGGCCTGTACCACCAATGTTGATTCTCTGGCACAACATTTGCAAAGCCAAAATTTCTCCCCGAGACATCCCTCTCTGCCAAAACTGGAGAGATGGTACTGGACGTTGAAGTGAAGGCCTTTGATTTAGTATGGAATGCCATAATTTATTTATTATAAAAGTCCCATGAACAGAAACCTAAGTCCAATGTACAACCTGCAGATGCTGCCACAACATATTTACCAGAGCGACCATCTGAACCAGCTGCTCTGATCAACCAGCAATCACCCCACATGTTTGGGGTAAGCCCATATGGAGCTTTATATTCAGCCTTCTCTTGGAGATTGGAAAAAAACAATACTGAGTATTACTCATACATCAACTGCCCTTTATGTTAAGGGAAAATTTAAAGAGTGCATAAATATTCTTGAAATCCCAATCATAGTTTCTAGAAAATTTCAACAATTTTTGAAATGAACTACATCCTATTTAAACTACATCAAATATTTAGGAAAATCATTTTTTTAAATAGAAATTGGTGAATTTTAATTCAAATATAGAAATTTAAACCATGATAATAATCTAACCCCTATGATTTTCGCTATTTCTAATAGAAAATCCCAAAATGTATAAATTATAACACCAATAAACCCCATTATTAAGTACAATAATTAAAACCTCCACACCTCTGAATTTGCTATATCGTGAAAAGAGCAACATCCATCATCATGGGAAATCAAAATTTATTCTCCTTCTGATACAAACCAGCCTGCAGTAGATGTATTATGGCTAAGTTGATTCAATCGATCATAGGAAACCTTTTCAGTTTCTTCAATATTGCCAAAATGCTCTGGCTTGTTTTCCTGATCATCATCAAAGTCCATATTTTCATCACATTGAATTAGTTGGGGTTCATTACGATCTGGTCCAGTGCCTATTGCAGAGCTCTGGACATCCAATCCAATATTGGAACTACCATACCCGTTCCCATTAGAGATTGTAAATCCTGCTTCTAGATTTAATTCGGTAAGTTCAAGAGCACTAGAATTGGATTCAGTTGATTTTGACTTGGTATAGTTGTCCTCTGATTTGTATTTTGATACAACACTATACTTTTGCTTCAACGCAGATAGAAATTTTGCAGCAATGGGATCTTCATCTATGGGGCTTATGGATCTGCCCTAAAAAACATCCTGAATATCTGATTCATTTTCATTCAACTGATCATGCAAATCCACCCTCGTCTTCAACACAGCAAGTTGAACTGAAGGTCAGTTTTTCAGCAATTTATGGTGGGGGTAAAGCCTGTCTTCCATATTTCCCTATTTCTAATAGAAAATCCCAAAATGTATAAATTATAACACCCATAAACCCCAAAATTAAGTACAATAATTAAAACCTCCACACCTTTGAATTTTCTATATCGTGAAAAGAGCAGCATCCATCATCATGGGAAAGCAAAACCGATTCTCCTTCTGATACAAACCAGCCTGCAGTAGATGTCTTATGGCTGATTTGATTCAATCGATCACAGGAAACCTCTTCAGTTTCTTCAATATTGCCAAAATGCTCTGGCTTGTTTTCCTGATCATCATCAAAGTCCATATTTTCATCACATTGAATTAGTTGGGGTTCATTACGATTAGGTCCAATGCCCATTGCAGAGCTTCGGACATCCAATCCAATATTGGAACTGCCATACCCGTTCCCATTAGAGATTGTAAATCCTGCTTCTGGCTTTAATTCGGTAAGTTCAAGAGCACTATAACTGGATTCAGTTGATTTAGACTTGGTATGGTTGTCCTATGATTTGTATTCCGATACAACACTATACTTGTGCTTCAACGCAGACAGAAATTCTACAACAATGGGATCTTCATCTATGGGGCTTATGGATCTGCCCTCGAAAAAATCCCGAATATCTGATTCATTTTCATTCAAATGATCATGCAAATCCACCCTCGTCTTCAGCACAGCAAGATGAATTGAAGGCCAGCTTTTCAGCAATTTATGGTGGGGGTAAAGCTTGTCTTCCAAATTTCCCTATTTCTAATAGAAAATCCCAAAATGTAAAAATTATAACACCCATAAACCCCAAAATTAAGTACAATAATTAAAACCTCCACACCTCTGAATTTTCTATATCGTGAAAAGAGCAGCATCAATCATCATGGGAAAGAAAAACCAATTCTCCTTCTGATACAAACCAGCCTACACTAGATGTCTTATGGCTAAGTTGATTCAATCGATCACGGAAAACCTCTTCAGTTTCTTCAATATTGTAAAAATTCTATGGCTTGTTTCCCTGATCATCATGAAAGTCCATATTTTCATCACATTGAATTAGTTGGGGTTCATTACGATCAGGTCCAGTGCCTATTGCAGAGCTCCGGACATCCAATCCAATATTGGGCACATACATACCCGTTCCCATTAGAGATTGTAAATCCTGCTTCTGGCATTAATTCGGTAAGTTCAAGAGCACTAGAACTGGATTCAGTTGATTTAGACTTGGTATAGTTGTCCTCTAATTTGTATTCCGATACAACACTATACTTGTGCTTCAACGCAGACATAAATTCTGCAGCAATGGTATCTTCATCTATGGGGATTATGGATCTGCCCTCAAAAGCATCCCGAATATCTGATTCATTTTCATTCAACTAATCATGCAAATCCACCCTCGTCTTCAGCACAGCAAGCTGAACTGAAGGCCGGTTTTTCAGCAATTTATGGTGGGGGTAAAAACTTTGTCTTCGGTTTCTAATAGAAAATACCAAAATGTATAAATTATAACACCCATAAACCCCAAAATTAAGTACAATAATTAAAACCTCCACACCTCTGAATTTGCTATATCGTGAAAAGAGCAGCATCCATCATCATGGGAAAGCAAAACCGATTCTCCTTCTGATACAAACCAACCTGCAGTAGATGTCTTATGGCTGAGTTGATTCAATCGATCACAAGAAACCTCTTCAGTTTCTTCAATATTTCCAAAATGCTCTGGCTTGTTTTCCTGATCATCATCAAAGTCCATATTTTCATCACATTGAAGTTGGGGTTCATTAAGATTAGGTCTAGTGCCTATTGCAGAGCTCCGGACATCCAATCCAATATTGTAACTGCCATACTCATTCCCATTAGAGATTGTAAATCCTGCCTCTAGCTTTAATTCGATAAGTTCAAGAGCACTAAAACTGGATTCAGTTGATTTAGACTTGGTATAGTTGTCCTTTGATTTGTATTATGATACAACACTATACTTGTGCTTCAACGCAGACAGAAATTCTGCAGCAATGGGATCTTCATCTATGGGGCTTATGGATCTGCCCTCAAAAGCATCCTGAATATCTGATTCATTTTCATTCAACTGATCATGCAAATCCACCCTCGTCTTCAGCACAGCAAGCTGAACTGAAGGCCGGTTTTTTAGCAATTTATGGTGGGGGTAAAGCCTGTCTTCCAGATCTTGACTATTTAAGTGTTTAATTGGTTTTTTCAGAGACCTGACCATAGAATCAAATGAATCCTGCGAATCCTACGAAATAATAAACAATATTAAGGCCATTATTTATTGGTTTGAAATAATAAACAACATGCAACAAACCCACATAATTAGTAAATTATTTAAAGACAATAATTCCTACATATTAAAATATAAAGTTATAACATACCAGCTCATACTCGAACATAACATCTGTATCAATATTCTTCTTATGTATCTTCTTGATCTTCATCCAACTGATCGACATCTATACCAACATCTGATTCAGAAACGATTTTGAAATGATCGACCATGTCATCATCATCATCAATTATGTCATTTTCAATAACATCCTCATCGACATCATCATCAATAATTTTTGCCTCATCTCCTATGCCCGGTTCATATTCTAATATATCTTCTTCGTCTGTCAATGCAACTTCCTGCTCATCTTCCACTGCATCATCTTCTTCTTGATCAATATCATCTTCTTCCTCTACAATATACTCTACTGGCCTTCCTCTTGGATCATATCTAATAGCAAATGACCATTCGTTCTCACCTGGAACCTCTGAGTAAAAGACTTGTTCGCATTGGCTTGGAAAAACATAGCGATCTTTTCCTGCTTCAAACTGCGATGTTTTAACCATTGGAAATCCATTTTCATGTTGAATAAGTGTTCTATCATCATCACGTACATTTATTCGTAGCCTATACCATTTGACATCGAACAAAACTATTTTGAAGGAATTAAAGTCACACTCAACTATATCAACTAAGAACCCATAATATCTATTTTCAAATTCTCGAGGATGTCTGACGCTCCTGGAGGAAACATTAGTGACCTAGAATATTGCAGTTATCCCACTATCAGAAGTTTTCCTGTTATCATCCAAATGTTTAACGCGAAATTTACGACCATTGCACCACATAGCCTTGTGGTGTTTCAACTGCAATATGCCAAACATGAAAAAGATGCATTCTCAATTAATAATTAATCATATAATTTACACAGCGTGAAAATTAACTGAAAAATCAAACTTGTTGTCACATTATAAATATAGTATAAAATAAGTAATGAATAAAATAGGTGAATTAATTGCTTACCTTTCTATCTTTCAAACCATATGCTAAATCGATTTCCCTATCCGTAACGTTTCCATCTCCACTACGATACGCTTCTTTAATCAATTCACACAGTAGTTTCCATGATAACCTACCGTCGTTACGTGATTTATGTGTTTCAATCCATTCACTCATCCACTCAAGATTGTTTTCAATGTATAAAAATAGTGCCTCATAATCTTGAGCACTTGAATAAAAAAACAATAACTCACCAATATTAATAAATATTACTTATAACCATGGTAAATTATATTAATTAATAAACTATGAAAGAATAAGACCTAAATGAATATAATGATCATATACATGATGTAAAAAAATGAAACATTATATGTATTATACATAATAAATCTTTTACCTTTCACTTTCTTCATTCTACCTTTTCCCAACAGGTGCTCCACTTCAAATTTTTTGATGGAGTTCACATCCCAAATGCAATCCACCGCCTTCATGGCTGGTGCAACTAATATAGGAAGATAATGACTAATATACACCATGGATTGATATACCACATATCCCTCCACCATAGAACCCTCAGGTCGTGCTCTTTGTCTAACCAAAGCCTTCAAGGATTTCAAGTGCCTCTCGACCATCCACATTGACCTTGTGTGTACTGGTCCACACATTTCAATCTCCTCAAATTGGTGTATCAAGTAGTGTTCTTGTGCATTGAAAAATGTTGGAGGTAGATACTTTTGCATTTCACACATTAGCCGAGGAATTTCTCTCTTCCAATACTTTATTTCATCTTGATGGATTTATTTCAATGACAACCATCTGCAAATCATTACGCAAGGTTATTTCAATGAAACATAATATATATTTCATTACAAGTAAATTAATACATCATTTCATCAAGTATGAAAAGAAATTGTAGCAATTATATTTTGCGTATAAATCAAAACTACTTACCTCATGTATTTACTAAGACCATATATAACTTGTTTGACATTGTTGTCGAAGTCGTTTGGGAGAGATACAGGTAGAACATACTATAACAATAAAAAATGAATCGTTATTGGTTTCAAAATTAAACAGAAAAAAGGAAAATTTAAAATATGTATTCAAGCAATAACATACAAAAACGTATACCAAAAAAATTACCTTAATAAAGGTATGCCAATCATGTGTTTTCACCCCACTAAAGTCACCTTTCTTCGTTAAGATATTATTTATGTTTGAAGCAAAACCCGTTGGAAATTTAATTCTTCTAACGACCTCTTTTACATCATTTCTTTGTTGTTCTGTTAATAACCATGGAATATTATTATAATTTCGACCTCCATTGTTATTTGATCCATCAATCACACTTTTCATTGCATGATTTGATTTCTCAATGTCAGCACAAATTTTGTCAATTTTATCTCTATCATGTGCACCATCTATGGTTCGCCATAACGTTTTTGTCACATTCTTCCCGACATGCATTGTATCAAACAAATGAGCTATTTTTAGGTCCTCATAGTAGGGCAACCTCGCGAATTGAGAAGGATAACATTTCATTCCAGGTGGAAGTACAATATTAGTACCTTCACCGTGATGATGACCTTGATATCAAAGAATAAAATAAATCAGAACAATATTAATTATAAAATACAATAAAATAAATTCATTAGTTAAAACAAAAATTCCAAACATTACATAAACAAATAATATATATATACACAAATTACGTACCAGCTGCTTGACGATTATTAATTCTGTTATATTCCAACATCCACAACTGAGGTGTCATTCTTCGTGGTTTTAATCCAGTTTCTTCTTTATCATTGAAAATATGTTTTTCAGTAGTACGATACTTATGGTTCCTAGAGAGGAAGTGCCTAAACTCATCAAACACCATCTTTATTAAGTCTGGCGAATGACGATACTTCATCTTAGGGCCACAAACTGGACATGCAAATCTACCCTTTATTTGAAGACCTGCAATAGATGGATCTCTTTGGTCATGAATTACCATTAGTTGTTCTTGGGAGTTAACTTCTAAATAGACATGTATCGAATGTTAGGGTAGATGATGAAGCATTTAAAAGGTTGGGTACAAAGAGACGAGGATGTGACAAGTATTGTGCTTAAAGCAAAACATGTATACGAGGAGGATGCAAAATATAAAACAAAAAAGCAAAGGTGTCGCAGAAAGGCGCAAATACATGGTGCAAAGATGAAAAAAATGAAAACTGGTAAGAGATCAGCCGCATCCCAAATGTGCACATGAGGAAATTCCCCATATGGGAATTTCCGCGGGGGTTAAGAGGCAGAAGGGAGGATAGACCCATACCCTCGTGGAATTATATTGAAGCATCACGGGGTGGGCCCAAGGTAAAGAGTAACGTGGCAGATCGGAACATGGGCCCTAAAGACTGGTACGCAGTGTATTTAACCCGGCTCACGAATAAGAGGTTTCAAGAATCGTATGGTTCATTGTAGCAGAAAAGTAAGGTATGTCTCTAGGCGAACTGGTACAGAGGCCCGTACCAGTATTAAACCCGGCACGCGGTGTCCACCTGTCCCCAGCTGACGCCCAATCCTTACGCGCCACGTGCTCCACTTTCAATGTCCTTACGACACTTTCCCCCCGTTTATTTTACCTATTCGTATTTTTACCTCAAAACGCTCAGTCGTAAAATAACAATCTTCCCGTAGTTTACTCCAGTAAAAGTCGCAGGTCTTCCAGCTACGGTATAAAAAAAGTGGGAATCGGTGCCAAGGTCTACCCAGTCGCTATCAACACCCCCGCGTCATTTTCCTGAGTATATTTCCCTGTTGCATAGGTATTCCATCCCTCATTTTCTCTCTGCTTTCCTTTCATCTTTTAAATTTTTTATATGTCAATCATGGGAAGGGACACCCCCAAGAAAGCCGAACCAGAAACCCCTCAGGTCCAAGAAACCAGAAATCCTCCCGAGTTCGAGCCTTTCATCGACCTGCAAGCCGAAATCCGTGATCCCCAATACCCTTTTCTCATCAGCAGCATTAAACCCGAGCTTTTCAGAAGACATATCAGGAATAGAGACCGACACCGGGTGGTTGTGTCTGGTTTATACCATCAAATTACCCCCCATTCTATTCGTGATTGATTTTATTTGTTGGCTTAGAGATGCTTACGATGAGCACGAGGCAAAGTTTCAACGACCACACAGGCCTATGTCAAGGTGGAAAAATTCGCAGCAAAGCTCCGAACTATCAATGATGTGCCTGCCAAAGAAAGATGCACTCGGGCTTCGCTGGGCCGTATCAAGCCACTCGTCCGCGCAAATGTTCCACCACCAAGAACCGTAACTACTCAACCCCTTCACATCTCGTGAAACACTGTCAACTCATGATTTTGCCTCAAAGTGGCCTTTTTACTTTTACTTAGTTAGCTACTTTTCAAGTTTCAAGTGGGCTTCATGTTCCACTTCAACATTTTACTTTTACCGTGACCGTTGTTTAATATTTGCTTAAAAACTACTGATCATTGAACTACCCATGATGAGAGGCCTTTACTCCTCATCATAAATTTTGTTACTTTGATAAGGACCTTTAACAAATTTTGGTCATGCGAGAAAGATATTTTTCCCAAAAATATCTTCTCGTTCAGTTATGAGGATGTCTATATAAGAAAGATCCAAAGAGAAAAACAAGTTCCAAATTTTCTGAAGAATTGACTGTAAAATAATGTCTTGTATGATTTTTGTGAAAGTTTTAATACAAATGTGAAGAGCCCGTTGGGTTTTCAATGAGAAAGAGTTTTTATCTTTAAGGAGGATTCTGATCTCGGTGCTTTACAGTGTGTACTTCTTTCTTATGTGTTGTATCTTAGTCATTAATTCCATTTATATCCATTTATCTTGTGTCACATTCTGGAATGAGAGTAGCCCACTGTTTCTGATATAAATTTATCCTCGTCGATACTTATGTCATAAGCTTTTCGGCACTTTAAATATGGCTCAGGTGTGACATACTGTTTCATTTCCAGTTCATCCGCATTTCTGCTATATTGATTGCTAATGAGATGTTATTTACAAATGTTGTATTCATGTGTGGATTCTTATTTTACCAAGCCCACTACATGCTGGTATATGTTTCTGGATGTTGTCTCAACAGCAGTTAGTATCCTCTTTATTCTCCGAATGCAATAGATACTCTGTGATTACCAATCTCTGTGAAGTGTTTAGAATCCAACCCTCTTTGCAGTTAAGCTGCTTTTGAATTGTCTGCTACATTTTGTGTTAGAGTTTCACATCTTGCCTCTGTAATATTGCTTTCTCTGTTATTAACTTCTGGAAGTTTTGGTCCCATTCAAGTTAAATTTCCTATTTACAAAGAAATAGCATGAGAGCTCAATTCTGCTAGTCATCCCGGTCATAATATATTGCTTTTTCTCTCTTCTATATAAGATGTCCTAGGCACTGGTCTTTCACAACTCAAGATTGTCTCTAGGATCGAAAACATCTTTTTGGCGCTGTTGCCGGGGAACGAAATTGAGAATAACTGAAATCCCTGGGCCTCGACAAACCCTATTCACTCTTCAATTAGGTGAGCATGGAGAGTTGATAGTTTTATATCCCTCACCTTGGCGACTCCACATTCGTTTTTCAGATAAATCTAATTACAGTCCTGGCTCCTCGGAAGCCACACCTCAGGTCAGATACGTCCCAGCCAAAGACTCCCTCTGTGTCTGACCCAGAAATAATTTTACATAGAATAAATTGGAGGGAGAGACAATTTATCCATACTGAGATTCCACAATTATCTCTAGAAGAATTTCCTTATTCCTCTTCTCAAGTGGCCCAAGTACAAGATTCCGACCCCGCTATGGAAGAAACCGGTTACTACTCAGACATTTTACCTCCTGGAAACATCCAAGTTAAAGATGAGGTTGAATCCATAGACACCACCCGTTACACATTTCACCCCACTCCAGAGGCTGAAGAAATCAAAGAAGTCACTGAAGTATCTGCTGTTAATAATCCGCCTTTGTCTCCATCATCCCAAGCTGTTGTTCACTATATTCCCATCATCATCCACACCTCACTTCCACCTACTCCTCCACTCACACATCAGATCCTTCTATTACCTCCACCCCCTCCTCCAATGGCAAACGTTCTGAGCTTCCTGCTGAATAAATATGCCCCCCTGGCATTACCCCAAGTACTGAACGACCTGCCACGGGATTATCTAAAGATTTTGCCTCGTTTCAATGGAGAGAATGAGATTGAAGCTCAAAATCACCTTGAGATCTTCTACTCCTTCGCAGAAAATTTCAACGTAGAACATCTTGACGTAGTCCTAAGACTATTTGTCCAATCCCTTGACGGTGAAGCTAGAAAGTGGTTCAAGACGTTGGGAGACTATTCCATAAACACATGGGAAGCAATGGAAGACACTTTTCTCAAGAAATGGGGAGAGAAGAAAGACCACGGGCATTGTCTGACTGAGTTTAATACACTCAAGAAAAGACACAATGAAGGGGTGGCCGATTTTATTAAGAGATTTAACAAGTTGTACCTGAGCCTTCCCACCGAAATTAAACCACACCAGACTGCTACCAAGTTGGTGTTTGTGGCAGCCTTTGACTCTGAATTCGGCTTCTCTCTGAGAGAAGGAAAGCCAGCCACTCTGGATGATGCTCAGACAGATGCACTGGAGCTAGAGGAAAACTTTGGCTCCACTGGTAAATTCAAGGGAAAATCTGAGCAAGATACAAGAAGAAGGGGAAAGGAAGAGGTATCCACCTCAAGCCAAGATAGAGATTCAGCTAATGACAGGATTGAGGAGATGAACAAGATGATCAAGAACCTTTCAAGAAAGATGGTAAAGCTTGAAATGGAGGCGAAGAATGCATCCTCTAAGAATTTCCAAAATGCTCCAAACATAGGCTTTAATCCTCAATACAGGAATCCACCCTTGTAGATACTGCAAAGGGGACAAAAGGAGCAGCAAGATCAGGTACCACACCCTCTATACTTGGAAGGGCAAGTAGAGGGTTCTATCGAAGACACTGCTTATGAGCAAGAAGAAGCATACCTTGCTTTCTCAAACAGTGATGAAGTTGAATGTCCTTTACATGAAAGTGATGAAATGGAGGTGCAGGCACACACAGAAGGGAAAGCCGTCGAGGATACTGAAGACCCTGAGATTGATGACTACTACAAGTAGTTTGTCAATTTCATGCAAGCTCAATTCAATAGAAGATATGACCTCAGATCTTCCAGGAAGGGAACTCGCACTCAGGACCAAGAGGAGGACACACTTCAAGAAGAGGGTCTGGCTCTAAAGGAGGAAACATCTCAAAAGACCTCGAACAAAGGTAAGAGGCCTTTTAACCAATCTTTACAATTTGCTGATCAAATTCCTTCATCTTCACAAGTGGCTGCACCCCCCAGTGTCAAAACAATCTTAAAAGAAGTCAAACCTCCCCCTTAGAACAAATACTCCAGAGATAAAGAACCAAAAGAGGTGTTAGTAGATAAGACTTCCTCTGCCTTCAGCTTGCAAAAGGAGCTTGATAAAGTGAAAATCCCAGTCCCCTTGACCGAGTTGTTAAAACAACCTGCATATCAGTCCCAGGTCACATCCTTTATGCTCCCTCGAGAAGTAATAAACATTCCAGGCATTCTGAACCTTCAGGAAGAAAGACCTATGGTTTTTTTTGGCCCACATGTCGAAGAATTGGATGCTGCCACTCCCCCTTTTTATGTGTCTTTAGTAATACATGACCTGCTGCTGCATAACTGCATGTTAGATTCGGGAGCCTCCCATAATATTTTACCCCTCTCAGTCATGGAGCAACTAGGACTACAGATCACCCGCCCATACAAAGACCTATACTCATTTGACTCCAAAAGAGTTAAGTGCCTGGGCATGATAAAGGACCTAGTGATTAACCTGGCTCAGATCCCAGCAAAAAGTGTAGTGATGGATATAGTCGTAGCTGACATCCCAGCTTGCTTTGGCATGCTACTGTCAAGGTCTTTGGGAACCAAAATTGGGGGATCGATCAAATTGGACCTAACCTATGCCACTATCCCTGTATTTGGGGGTCAAGAGAGGAGGCTGTACCGGGAAACCAGATTTGTCAAGACAATTACCAAGACAGATGATTCATTTAATTCTCCAGTTTATAGCAAAGAGGGGGATTTATCATGTTTAATGCTGGAAGAAGATTAGGAGTACGCACATGAACCATTGTTTTGCCAGATCAAGACATAACAGTCCATAGAAAACCCTGAATCAGAAATTTGGACACTTCATTTTGATGGGGCTAACTCCCGGGAAGGTAATGGGGCTGGAGTGTTATTGATTTCCCCTACAGGCCAACGGGTCCCTTTATCTTTCAAGCTGGAGTATGAAGCCACAAATAATGTGGCCAAGTATGAAGCACTTCTACTGGGGCTGCAGACAGCCAGGAGTATGAACATAAGAAGTCTAAAGGTTTTGGGAGATTCTGAACTGATAGTCAGACAGGTGAGAAATCAGTGCCAAGCCAAACATCCTAGGCTAAGGGCTTATAGGAATGAAGTTTTGGATCTGGTGGAGAATTTATTCTTGGCATTTAATATCCAGTTCATGCCCCGCGAGCAGAATATAATGGAAGACTCCCTTGCAGTGGTTTCCAGTACTTTTCGTCCACCTCAGAATCCTCTCTTGATATATGAAATTGAGGTACGATATCGGCCATCAATCCCAGACAATATCAAACACTGGAAATTATTTGAAGATGAAGAGCAAGTGAAGAGATTTTTGGAAACATTTGGGGAATTCTCCAACATGGAGATTGATATTTGTGAAGAGGAAGAGACAGAGGTTACCCCAGGAGATAAATGGGAAGAAAAGGTAGCTGGCCACAAATTTCTGTAGTTGAAAGGGAATGTCATTCCTCGAGGATTAGTGCCCTTAGAAAGGTTGTTTAAAAAGAATGATGTTCCCTTACAGCCGAACAAATTTGTGGAGGAGAATCAAGTAGAAGATTTGAATCTTGGCACTGAGGTTGACCCCAAGATCGTGAAGCTGTCCAGGAAGGTCCCGGAAGAATATAAAAATCTTTACCAGAAGCTATTTTAGTCCTATAAAGATGTGTTTTCTTGGTCTTACCAAGACTTAAAAACCTTTTATGTCAGCATTATGCAGCATAAAATTCCACTGAAGGGAGATGCCAAACCTCATAAGTAGAAGCTTAGGCAGATAAATCCACTGTTGTTACCCTCGATTGAGAAAAAAATTAGGAAACTGCTGAAGGTTAAAATCATTGTGCCCTTGAGATATTCTGAGTGGGTAGCAAATTTAGTCCCTGTGCGAAAGAAAAATGGAGAAATAAGGTTGTGTGTTGATTTCAGGAATCTTAACAGAGCATATTTGAAGGATAATTATCCACTGCCGAAGATGAATTATATCCTGCAGAAAGTGGTAGGAGCATCTCGAATGTCGATGATGGATGGATTCTCTGGGTACAATTAGGTGGCTGTACTGCCAGAAGATCAAAATAAGACTGCCTTTACCACTCCATGGGGGACGTTTATGTATGTCAGAATGCCTTTTGGGTTGATCAACGCGGGGGCCACTTTCCAGAGGGCCTTGGATATTGCTTTTATCGGGGAGCAGGATAATTTTGTGGTGGTATACCTAGATGACATTACTGTGTTTTCAAAAGATGATGCATAACACATTGAGCACTTGCGCATAACTTTTGAGAAGTGCAGAAAGTATGGCCTCTCCCTCAATCCACAAAATTCTTTGTTCGCACTGGAGGAGGGCAAGCTCTTGGGACATAATGTTACCAGAGACGGAGTAAAGATAGATCCAAAGAGAGTGGAAGTCATAAACGGTATTTCCCTCCCCAGAAATAAGAAGGAAGTTCAGGTATTCCTAGGTCATATAAATTTCCTAAGAAGATTCATTCCTAACTATGCTGAGATAGTTAGGCATATTACTGATATGCTAAAGAAGAACAACGAAGTTAAGTGGTCACAAGAATCAAGAGAAGATTTTGCCAGGATTAAGAATGCATTTGCTGAAGCCCTTGTGTTAGCCAGACCAGACTATACCAAACATTTTATGATCTTTTCCTTTGCATCACCTCATACAGTAGCAGGAGTTCTGTTGCAGAAAAATGAAGATGGGTACGAGCAGCCTATCGCCTTTTTCAGTCAGGTGCTTCATGATGCTGAGCTGAAATATGACATATTGGAGAAGCAAGCATATGCGCTGGTGAAATCCCTTAAAGCTTTTCGTATGTATGTCCTCCAGTCCCACATCACTGCATTTTTACCCACAACTGCTGTCAAAGATATCCTTGTCTAGGGAGATAGTGAAGGTAAAAGAGGGAAATGGATAGCCAAAATACAGGAGTATGAGCTAGACATCCGCCCTACTAAATTAATCAAGGGGCAGGGGTTAGCCAAAATCTTATCTGAGTCAAATTGCCAGGATTTGGGTATAAATCTGTCCATGATGGAAAACGAGGCATCTGAAGGGAAAGAAGAGTCACAGGGGGTAGAGATAGCTTTCGAGAAGACACATATGAAGTACCTCATCAGCCAGTGGTACAAGGAAACAGTGGAATATCTGCTAACATTAAGTTGCCCATCTAGCTGTGAAAAAGCTAAATACAGAGCACTGAGATTGAAGTCACAGAAGTACATGATTGCAAATGGCCGGCTATATTGGAGGGACCCCTCAAGCATCCTGCTCCTATGCCTGACAGAGGAAGAGGTAGAAGGTATAATGGCTGAGTTTCATGAAGGAATCTGTGGGGGCCATTACAATTGGAGGGCTACCGCTCACAAGATCCTGAAGGAAGGTTTCTTCTGGTCTAAATTATTTGGGGATGTGTTTACCCGAGTTAGTGCCTGTGAGAAGTGCCAAAAGTTTGCCGATAGACAGAAGCTAGCACCTCTCCCCATGATACCTGTCCACGTAGACGAGCCATTCCAGCAGTGGGGAATTGACTTCATTGGAGAAATACACCCCCCATCCAGCGATCAGCATAAGTGGATATTAACCGCCACGGATTATTTCACAAAGTGGGTAGAGGCTATACCCGCCAGAAATGCAACAGACACCATGGTGATGAAATTCATAGAAGAAAACATCATATCCAGATTTGATTGCCCTGCTAAGATCGTGACCGATAATGCTCAGGCCTTTAAATCTGCAAAGTTCGTCAACTTCTATCAACAGTACAACATTGCACTAGGCCACTCAACAGCCTATTACCCATAGGGAAACGGCCTAGCAGAGTCATCAAATAAAACGCTAGTGAGGGCACTAAAGAAGGCGATAAATGAAAACGAGAAGAATTGGGATTCCCAGTTAAAATTCACTCTATGGGCTAACAGGATCACTAGCAAGAGAGAAACCGGGAAGTCCCCATACGAATTAGTATATGGGAGGGTAGCAGTTTTCCCTGTGCAGCTAGCATTACCAGTGGCTCGATTCATGCAAGAAAGTTAGGAAGAATCGGATGACGTAACCAGGAGAATCAACCAGCTGGTGGAGCTAGAAGAAATGCGGAATCAGGTGAATAAGAGGCTAGTTGAATACCAGGAGAAAATGAAGGATCTCTTCGATCAACATGCCAAAGACAGGAAATTACAAGTTGGGGATCTGGTGCTCAGATGGGACATTAGAAGGGCTGATAAAGGTAAGCTCGGAAAATTTGATCCCCTTTGGTTCGGCCCCTTTAAAATTGCAGAACAAGGAGGCAACAATACCTTCAGACTGGAAAATTTACAGGGAGATCTGCTCGACGCCCCTGTGAACGGTCAGTTTCTCAAGCCTTATTTCCAGCTCTGAGTCAGGCCAAGAGGGCCTGATGTATCATATTGTATATTAGTGTCTGTTTTTATCTTTGCTTAAATAATGTGTGTGGTTATGAATCATGAAGAGGAATGGCGTTCACAGAAGATAAACAGGTGGTCTACAAAGTTCTCGACACACTCGAGGATGAGCGTGCCGTCCCCAGGTGGAGCCAATGTTGGTCATGAATTACCATTAGTTATTATTGGGAGTTAACTTTTGGATAGACATGTATCGAATGTTAGGGTAGATGATGAAGCATTTAGAAGGTTGGGTAAAAAGAGACGAGGATGTGACAAGTGTTGCGATTAAAGAAAAACATGTATACAAGAAAAATCCAAAATATAAAACAAAAAGAAAAGGTGCCACAGAAAGGCTCAAATACATGGTGCAAAAGACGAAAAAATGAAAATTGTTAAGAGATCAGCCGCATCCCAAATGTGCATGTGAGGAAATTCCCCATACGGGAATTTCCGCGGGGGTTAAGGGGCGGAAGGGAGGACAGACCCATACCCTCGCAGAATTACATTGAAGCATCACGGGGTGGGCCCAAGGTAAAGAGTAACGTGGAAGATCGAAACGTGGGCCCTAAAGACTGGTACACAGTATATTTAACCCGACTCACGAATAAGAGGTTTCAAGAATCGTATGGTTCATTGCAGCAAAAAGGTAAGGTATGTCTCTAGGCTAACTGGTACAGAGGCCCGTACCAGTATTAAACCCGGCACGTGGTGTTCACCTATCCCCAGCTGACGCCCAATCCCTACACGCCGCGTGCTCCACTGTCAGTGTCCTTACGACAGTTTCCCCCCGTTTATTTTACCTATCCGTCTTTTTACCTCAGAACGCTCAGTCGTAAAATAACAGTCTTCCCATAGTTTACTCCAGTAAGAGTCACAGGTCTTCCAGCTACGATATAAACTAAGTGGGAATCGGTGCCAAGGTCTACCCAGTCGCTATCAACACCCATGCATCATTTTCCTGAGTATATTTCCCTGTTGCACAGGTATTCCGTCCCTCATTTTCTCTTTGCTTTCCTTTCATCTTTTAAAAGTTTTATATGTCAATCATGGGAAGGGGCACGCCCAAGAAAGCCGAACCAAAAACCCCTCAGGTCCGAGAAACCAGAAATCCTCCCGGGTTCGAGCCTTTCATCGACCTGCAATCCAAAATCCGTGATCCCCAATACCCTTTTCTCATCAGCAGCATTAAACCCGAGCTTTTTAGAAGACATATCAGGAATAGAGACCGATACCGGGTGGTTGTGTCTCTGGTTTATACCATCAAATTACCCCTACTATTCTCTGTGGTTGATTTTATTTGTTGGCTCAGAGATGCTTACGATGAGCATTGAGGCAAGTTTCAACGACCTCACAGAGGCCTATGTCAGGGTGGAAAAATTTGCAGCGACGCCCGAACCATCAGCAGATAGCTAGCAAATATGCACTCAGTTCGCCAGTCAGATCGCCAGCTTTTACGCAAATGTTCCACCACCAGCGTCTGCAACTGCCTCAACCCCTTCACATCTGTGAAACAATGTCAACTCATGATTTGGCCTCAGCGGCCTTTTTTACTTTTTACTTAGTTAGCTACTTTTCAAGTTTCAAGTGGGCTTCATGTTCCACTTCAGCCTTTTACTTTTTACCAGACTGTTGTTTAATATTTTGTTTTAAAAACGGCCGAGTGCCTGACTGTCCAAGATGAGAGGCCTTTACTCCTCATCATAAATTTTGTTACTTTGATAAGGACCTTTAACAAATTTTGGTCATGCGAGGAAGATATTTTTCCCAAAAATATCTTCTCGCTCAGTTATGAAGATGTCTATATAAGAAAGATCCAAAGAGAAAAACGGGTTCCAAATTTTCTGAAGAATCAACTGTAAAAGAATGTCTTGTATGCTTCTTGTGAAAGTTTTAATACAAATTTGAAGAGCCCGTTGGGTTTTCAATGAGAAAGAGTTTTGATCTTTAAGGAGGATTCTGATCTTGGTGCTTTACAATGTGTACTTCTTTCTTATGTGCTGTAGCTTAGCCATTAAGTCCGTTTATATCCATTTATCTTGTGTCACATTTTGGAATGCGAGTAGCCCACTGTTTTTGATATAAATTTATCCTAGTCGATACTTATGTCATAAGCTTTTTGGCACTTTAAATATGGCTCAGGTGTGACATGCTGTTTCATTTCCAGTTCATCCGCATTTCTACTATATTGACTGCTAATGAGATGTTATTTACAAATGTTGTCTTCATGTGTGGATTCTTATTTTACCAAGCCCACTACATGCTGGTATATGTTTCTGGATGTTGTCTCAATAGCAGTTAATATCCTCTTTATTCTACAAACGCAATAGATATTATGTGATTACCAATCTCTGTGAAGTGCTTAGAATCCAACCCTCTTTGCAGTTAAGCTGCTTTTGAATTGTCTACTACATTTCGTGTTAGAGTTTCACATCTTGCCTCTGCAATATTGCTTTCTCTGTTATTAACTTCTAGAAGTTTTGGTCCCATTCAAGTTAAATTTCATATTTACAAAGAAATAGCATGAGAGCTCAGTTCTGCTAGTCATCCCGGTCATAATATATTTCTTTTTCTCTCTGCTATATAAGATGTCCTAGGCGCTGGTCTTTCACAACTCAAGACTATCTCTAGGATCGAATAATTGTGGTCAATAACAATTATACTACGAGATAATTTTTAAAAAATGCAATATGGTATATCTAATTTAGATAATTATATGTTATATTAAAGTGCAACGAAATATTACATACCACAAAAATGTGTTAGTCCTGGGGCATCATGAATTTTCCATACAAGCATTCCACGACATTGAAATCTCTTCTGCTTGATTGGTTTAGTGATGTCATACATAGTGATTCCATGCCATAACTTTATTAGCTCATCGATAAGAGGCTCAATATATACATTCATATCTTTGACCTGGTACTTACCTAATTGTTCAAAATTACGGTACATAATAATTACTACCATAATATATGTATATATAAGTAAGTAAATAAATAAAATATATATTTATGCAAACAACGAGAGAAATGAAAATGTTACATTCAAAAAAATAATGTATCAAATACCTGGAATAATCATAGTCAACATTATGTGCTCCCTCTTTATTGACATCCAAGGAGGAATGTTATTGTTGATAACGAAAATAGGCCACATTCAGTAAGTAGATCTAAGCTCTCCGAATGGATTAACACCATCAACTGCCAATGAAAGCATGACATTACGAGGTTCATTTTTAAAATCTACATATTTTTCCTCGATTTCTCTAAATGCAGAACCATCTGCAGGCATTCGAAGAACACCATCTCCACTTCTATTGTTTGCATGGAAATCCATAAACCGTGCTATGTTGTTACACCTGAACATTCACTGCAAACGTGGAATTATGGGAATATGACGAAGAACCTTTTGAGGCACCTTTTTGGTTAGTTGATCTGTTCGATATCTACTGGTACCACATTTCGGACATTCTGTTTTCAACGCATGTTCTCCATAATATATAATATGATCTTTAGGACATGCATCTATAGCGTTATATTCCATTCCAAAGTGTTTCATAATAGCACGTAGATCTCGATATGTTCGAGGTAAAGTATTTGGCGATGGTAACAAATATTCACCCAACAATCTACAACATAAACAAAAACTAGTGTCTTGTAAAGATTATTAATCATATATATATCATAGTTATTAAAACCGGAACCGGTGACCGGACCGGTGGAGCGAATCAGGTTTCGAACCGGAACCGGTCTAACCGGTAGCGGTTAGATCTCAATGAACCGGTTTAAAAAAAAATACATTAAATAATTATTTTTTAATAAAAAGAAAACTATTTTTAAGATTTGCAACCATGATTCCAAGCCAATAGAGACAAAATATGAAATTTTTTCTCATTTATATACCATGCAAAGGTGAATATATCAAAATGGCACCAAATGAAATACATATCATCGAAAAATACATAAGAAAACTTGTTGAAGTAATGTATTAGGTTTCTCTTATATTATTCACTGTGTTTTATTGTTGAGTTAATATTATAATATACAATCTATCCCTGCTCAGATCTGTTGTCAATTCATTGTATCAGCCTTAAAGACAATTCTGGGTTCAGTATATATATATATATATATATATCAGACCAGCATTTTGAAGATCTTGTATTCTTCATTATCTATGTTTTCTTGGCAATAAATTTCTAGAAAAACATCTACAACACTTAGAGGTATTGAATTGGTTTATGAAACCCACTATTAGTGCTATTTGTAACAAGTTGAGAGAGCATTAAAACTTCAGTAGTCTTCTCACAATGTGTTTGATGAAATTTATCACTGAAAAGATTCATTAAAACCCAGAAAACTCAATGGCCAGTTTAGTGCATTTCCAAGCGGGAATTTTCTAGTGGTCAATTTATTATTGCCAGTCACATTTTCATTAGGTTGTATGTTGTTGTCCCTTGAGTGGCGTCAGACCATTTGCATCAGTCTTGATGCCATGATCAAATTGCTTATATGTTGTGTGAAAGGTTTTGTATTTATGCTGCTGCTATGTGTGAGCAGAGAGAGAGGGTCTGACAGTTCCTAGCTGAGTGTGAAATAAGGTTGTTGCTGATTGTTTTGAGAACAGAAATTTTCATCAAGTACACTTGATGAGTTGCATGTTGCCAGGGATTTTATGCTAGCCAGCCTTGTATTTATCAGTCATCATGTGTATTGTTGCTACTATAAGGTGTTGAGTATGAGTTATTAGACAAGTTTGTTGCTAGTATAATAGAGGAATTTGCAGCTCATGGAGGAGACACTAAGGAATTTGCAACTCATGGAGGAGCACCTAACCGGCCGGTTAGGTCCAGTTAACCGGCCAAAACAGGTGAGAATAGGCTATTGACCGGGTTGCAAGGCCGGTTCCAACCGGCAGCCGTCGTGACCGGCCGGTTTTGATAACTATGATATATATATATAAGTTATTATTTTACACATTTATTACAACTAAAAAAAGGGAAAATAATCAACATTTACATATATGTGATCATATATACATATTTCATACCTTAGGAGTTGTGTCATACATCTATTCGACAAATTATTCATAACCTTTAAGTTCACCAGCAACAATGTAGCAGAGAGAAGAGTTGCATTTGAGTGTTCAAAAAGTTGTTCACTTGACCTTTCAATCAGAGGTACATCATAAATACCGTCACTGCTATCTCCACCATCATCATCTGACTCACCATACAAGTCTTGGAGAATTTGATTTTTCCCATCATTAATATGAACTGTCTCATTATTGTCATCATGATCTACCTCCATGGGATCATTAAAATTACCTTCATCATTCGCTTCATGTTCTTCACCTTGTACAACATCATTTCCAATACTAATATTTGTTGCAATATTCTCTTGTACTGGTGCAACATCATCTAATCTACTACTATTTAGCTGTGGAAGCTGGTTGATCATCTACAAAAAGTTGGGGGGCAACTGTGCCTTTATGAAAATTACAAACATTAATCATTAAACATTAGTGTGCATATAAAAAATATTAAAATAATATAAAATTTTACGATATAATCAAAATGAAGATAGATAATGAAGATAGATAATTAATTACCATGGGACGATAGTCATTCGATCCACCATCAATGTGCCCATATTTTCTACAATGCATTGTTGTTGTTGTTATTAAAACTCTAACATTATTTCTCATACAACATTTTTTGCAAGGGCAATAAACTCTACCATCACCCCTTTCACCCTTTTGAATTTTTTTTCCACCTCTAATGTTTTCTTCCATTGATGCAAATTATCCTATAAAGAAAATAATAAATCTCTCTCAAGGGTGTAGAAAACCCAAGACTTGTTGAACTCAATGAGAGCTCAATATATAAGAAAAAAGAAAATAAAAGTGGGCATTTTACAAATTGTGAGCTTTTTACAAAATCTGGGCTTTTTACAAAATTGTGGGCTTTTTATAAATTGTGGGCTTTTTACAAAATTGTGGGCTTTTTACAAATTGTGGGCTTTTTACAAAATTGTGAGCTTTTTACAAAATTGTGGGCTTTTTACAAATTGTGGGCTTTTTTTATTCTTAATGCATTTTCTGTAGAATACTAAACAGATTTGTCCAAAATTTGAGATGCAAACTATAGTCTCTACTACGTTTGGAAAATTGGAGGTTTATAAAAGATAAACTGCGAACAGAATTGTACCACTATGATAAGAAGTTGTCAGAAGCATTCCTTCTGCTTCACAAACGTGGAACTACCTTAAGAATGCTTATGGTTGATATAAATATTAGAGCATGGAAGTTAAATGTAGTAGTTATGCTAAAATACTGAATAACAGCTTGAGAGTGCTCTTCAGATACTGTACGAATGCACCAAATTAAAGTTGTACCATTACTAAAGATAAATGGCCAAAAATAGTCAATTTTGATATCGTGAAGTTATGTCTTTCTCAGTAGCAAACTGGGGATAGGATGGAAAATATGATAGAACTAAGTTCCAAGGACTAAAAAACCAAGGCCAACATAGTTCTGCCTTGAATCAGAGACAAAACAAAGCTGCCCAAAAAAGTGTTTGAGAGCACCCATTGAAGCTCCTATATATAGGAGAGTCAACATTTTCCTATTGAAAAAGTTTTTATAGTCAAAGCCACAACAAGATCAGATAGCCACGATCCTAAATGAGAACCAGACCCAAAGCTAAGACAGATCCACGTTTAGCAGAACAAGACAGCCATAGCAAAGGATTTGACCACAGAACCAGATCATGAGAGATAGCAAGATTCTTGCTTCCACTGTGGAAATGTAGAAATTGTACAAGGGCTTTGCTTCCAGCAGATTTCATTGTGACAGTAATTGCTATGGTGTTGTAAGCGCTCATTAGTAGAATCTTAAAGCCATTCTGGAATTCTTTTAACCTGGAGAGGGTTTTTTGTGGTTATAAATCCTCATGTTCAAATTCCATTATGGATTGGTTGTGTTTGATATTATGTTTTTATTGTCCGCAGTTGAATTTTCGCACAGAAAATTATCAGTCTAAAGTGGAGCAATTTTGCGATGTTTCTTTTGCTTCCTATTGTGAAGTATTTCGCTCAGAACTCTACTCGTTGTAATAGAGGTCTTGGGCATAGAACAAGGGACTTGGGTTTTTTGGAATCAAACTTCAGGTTAAGATGCTCATCTGAAGAATGGCACAGTGAGCCTTAGCATGGAGTTGGGAGTACCAATTTGAAGTGCAGGTAGGGCATTGTACAATAGACCAGTTAGATTTATGGACCCTAATACAAAAGTTTCTTCTTCTTTCAAAACGTGTTTCTCTTTTTCTATAACCAATGTGGGTCCTGTTCTTGTTTCAATTGGGGATGAATGAGCATTTGTTATTGCTCCAAATGATCACACTCTAGGTAGCCCTGGAGGCTATTTGGGGGTGATGAGTCCAATAGGTCTCAATGAACTGTTTCCCTCGCTGGGGAATACTATTGCAGTGGAATTTGATACTATTTTGGATGTTGAATTCCACGATCCTAATGGAAACCAGTACCTTCAGCTCCAGTACCTGTTCAAAAAAGAGGGTGCCATAGTCATTCATGCGTGCAGAGAGGGTGAATTGCAGGCATTGCAACAGGAGGTGTTGTTTTTGTTGCATTGGCCACTAGATTGTTTGTCTGGTTCTGTTACAAGCGCAGAGTATTGAAAAGGACAGAAAAATTTAGTTCAGATATTGTGAAATTGCCTCGGAAATTCACCTACAAAGAGCTCAACAATGCTACGAAAGACTTTTTTTGAATGTGATTGATAATCGATAATTTCAAGCAAGGGTAATCCCCTTGTGAAACCCAAATTTCTGAGTATTTTCTAAAACCTGATGATAGAGTCATTGTAAAGAACAAGCGCCTAGGTCCATATACATCCAAATCTACCAAGCACCAAGATCTATTAAAAAAATCCACAATATCTGCGAACTAAGAAGAAGAGGCAGAAAATGTATTATGCTTACCTATTCGAATAGTGGTTGGGGTTTACCATGGAAAAAATTTGACAGAGCCCATGTAGCATTTCTTATCATTGAAATTCTGGCAGTATCATTCAACTGGGCAAGCACCTGCCTCAGAGCTCCATGACTGAGGGCAAGATCCCTAAATGTTGCAGAGTCTCCAGCAATATTTCCCAAAGCCCAAACAGCCTTACACGAACACCAGTTGAACTCAAAGTTGGGTACTAGTTTTTAAATCAAATTCCAAAATTACAGACATATAAAGATAGTTGGGAAGAATAATTTTATGCCTCTAAAATAAACGTGCTACCTGTTCTCGAACATTATCATTCCCAGAAGTAAGAAGTTCCACAAATATAGGCAGTGCCTTGTAATCAATCACAACCTTTGTATTCTCAGAGGCTCCAAAAAAACCCAAATAGGGTCAACCCTACTATAGGAGGAAGGGCTTGCAGTAAGAACTTACCATTTTGCAAGAGCTAAGGGCGAATGCTGTTCTGCAAGAGCTGAGGGCGAATGCTGAGGGCGAATGTTGTTCTGCAAGAGCTGAGGGCGAATGCGCGTGTGATATCAGACGTTAATGTAGTTTTTAAAAAAATCATTTTTATGTAGCGCGCATTTGATTTTTGCATTTCAAATCATTTTTATTTACATTTGATTTTTTCATTTCTAATACAAGTGACAAACAAATTTCTACAAGAGGTTGAAATTTTTACTAGAATAGCCATGAAAGACTAATTAAAGTGGCTTAAAATGCAAGTGGAACTTCAAAATAAATGTAATTGAAGGTTCTCTCCACTAAATTTTTGCAAAAGTGCTTACATTATTTAAGTTATCTAGGATATTTTTTTTGTATTACACAATCTAAATTAAATAATGAAATAGTTGGGTAGTCTTATTGTTTCAAATTAGGACACAATTTTCAAATGGTGATGAAGTTTCATGTGATGATTAACTGACAATATTCTCCTTTCCTATCCTTGAAAAAATATACAAGGTTCCCTGCTGCCACATGAAACCCTAACTCATGTAGCAGCATAGGACCAGTCCTCCATTTTTCCCGTCATAAGGCATTTTGCACGTATTTGACGACTAGAATTTGTGGATTCCCGTTTTTCGTGATGTGCTAGGAAGGATAGAAGACTTAATTTTGACATTTGAAATTTTTTCAAAACGTTCTTACGCCCTTTAATTTCCACTTACCAATAATTTTGCAACACTAGTCCTCTTCGCAATTGCAAGGTTGTACTCAAAAAGTAAGGAAAGTTACTTTTTTGGCTAACTCAAAATTAAAAATTTAATAAAGGAATCACCACTTATCATTATTGATATTTTAAAATTAGAATCAATTTAGTTTTCCCCTTCCTATTACAGAAAGTTCACAAATCCTTTCTTTTACATAAAACACCAAAGAAAGAATAAAGCCCGTTGCCTTGCAAACTTCCAAGGTTGTGATTAGTGAAGCAGTGAAAAAGTATGGCTATAGCACTAAAAAATTAGAATGCCAATCTGCCCCAACATGAAGTAGTGTTAATATAGCTGGTGGCTTGGTTTGATGGTCAAACAGTGAATTACACAAGCACAAAATAAAAGCTTTAGGCGTCTAGTTCCTTACACTCGCACTCTCAAGGCATTCAGACTTAGGCCGAGCTCAAGATTGGCTCCGAGGAAACTAGATTGGCTCATTAACCTGCCATATTTTAATTTCATAAGGTATGTTCGAAGTTTGAACTGCTATGGTAATTTATTATTGTGAAATCATAGTTCTAAATTATCTCTTATTCTGTGAGCAATGTAATCTATTAATTGTAAGCAGATTCATTAAAAAAATTCAAACTAATTTTAGCATGAATGATGACAATTTATATATTAATTGGTTTTTAAGAGTATTTGTATTATGTAGGAGCACCGGAAAGAAAAATCAAGACTTCATTTTATGTTTTCCTTATTTTATTGGGCCGAACTGGAGAAAATTGAATATGAATAGTGAGTTAATTGTAAGATCAATGGGCCAAGGCCATACATCAACATT
>JAXQQM020087609.1:0-15000 GCA_034641835.2 Pinus albicaulis
TCAAATATTGCAGATGTTCTACGGTTAATCTCAATATGGAACCGATCAAACTTGGCATAGAGATGGTGATAGTACAACCATTCGAGCTTTATCTCTATTAGTTATAACCTGCTTAGTTTACATAAAAGCTTCATTACCATTGTATTAAGCTTATAACCTGTAATGACGTGTAAACAGTGTTTACATATGATATAGCTGATACTATAAATAAATAACCACTAATAATACGATATCATCACCTAGTATTGAACCAACATGCTAAGCTTCAAGGGTTTAACCTATGATAGCTAGAATACCAAGTGTTATAGTAATGAATATGAACATACCTTTGTACTAGTGAGTTATGTGATTTATTACCATTCAAGCTGTGAGATAAGGGTTGCTTATTAAGTTACAGCTTAATAGTGTTGCCATAAACCAGGGTTAAGTGATTGATTAGGATAAGTACTACTATCATGACAATAGTGGTTACAGCATGCAGACCTTCATAGCATGGGTTACTCTATGGATTAGTACTACTTAATATTACCATAGTGTTACTGGACAAAGCTCTGAATTGAACAGACATAACTAGTAGGTTGTTTATTTGACTTCACTAGTAGCTTGAACCTTAGATCAAAGCTTATACATTAGTATAATGTATGTTCATTATGTAAATACAGGTGATAGAATATAATGGTGCTTACATGAGCTAAGGAACATAGTGTGTTAGTTAGTGTAATCAATTACAGTATCTCCATCACATATGGGTAACTAGTAACTTGGTTCTAATTCCAGCTTAAGTGATATGCTTCACACTAGATATGTAGAAACAGTATGTACGTATGAATAGTGATCAATGGTTACTCTATGTGCTTTTCATTCCATGGATATCATACCAATCATGTAAAGGTAATTACATAATAAACCTACTAATATTGGATACGTGTAAGTATAGTTATATATGTGACTCCAATATACTGTACTAATACAGTGTCTTAATATAACTAAATAAGGTTATTGCCATTCATAAGGATAGTTAGACTAATCACTACCCTTTATTATTTATTTATCACTGCCCTATAGTTAGACTTCTCCATCCTTAACCTTTCTTACTGAAGTCCTCTATTTACTGCCCTCATTACTTTACTGCTATTTATGACTTTATACACAACCATAGGATACACTAATGCCATGAGGAAGGGGAAACAACCTCATACACCAGATACTACACTCCCCTTGATTACGTATTGTTAGTGGAGAATAAAAACTACCTCTTATACGTATAGTTTGTAAAGAAGACGAAAATTGAAACTAATAAGAGTGCATTTTAGAATAAGAGCAGATACACATTCTATCCTGGGATGTTCAGGGAATTACCTTCTTCTCTCTTACCATGTGTAGAGTAATTGAAATACGAGATATTCTACCATCAATTTGACAGACTGCATCGTTAAATAAGATCATTACTTTGGATTTGGATATGAAACTCTCACTGGAAGGGATACGCCTGGGGCAGGAAAGGGTGCTGCGCGCTATCGATCTGACTCAGATGCTTATGTTGCTGGTACTGGTAATGGATTTGGTCTAGCTGCCCCTGCTACTGATGCTGTAACTACTGAAACTGCTACTAGTGCTGCCTACGCTCGTGCTACTACTGATGCTGGCTTTGAATCTAGAGGCTCCATTGAAGTTGAAGTTTCACGTGCCCCCCTGGCTGGTGATGAAGGATGTAAGGTGTAATGTTAGGGGACACGGAGGGCCCCCCTCTGGCGTGTGAGGCGATCACCCCCTGTTGGGCTATGCAGGCTGGCTGACCTTGCTGGCTGACCTTGCTGGCTTTATGAATCACCGAACAATATTGATTCTGTTATGTCCCCAACAACGAATGAATGCAATGTGACTACCTCCGCTGACCCAAGAAAGAAAGAAATGGCGGGCTAGGATAATGGGGGGATATCCTTGCCCCCATGTTGACACGGAAACGGATAGATGATGTTACCCATGTTGACTCGGAACCGGAGAGGTGTCGAAAATATGCAATCCTTTATGTAATGGGCCTATATTATTCTCATGATGATCGGAAGCTCAGAAGCAGGAAAGTGACTGGTCAAGTAAAGATCGAATAGTTGTTCGCGACTTCCTAAACTATAACTATAACTATTGTTGTTTTTACGCCATCTCGTATAGTTTGATAGTCAATTTGGAATCCTGCTATTCGGACCTCTCTATAACTGACCTCTTGTCGACCTATTTGTTACCGGCTCGCCTCTAAAACATACTTTACCAGCACAAGCCTACCTCCTCTAGACAGCCAACGAAAACACCAGACTGAAATCCTCTTCTCCACCTTAGCAATCAGCAAGTTCCAGGGCCTTCTTCAGTGACTGGCTTCATTGACATTCATTATCCACTGATAATCTCCCTCACTGCGGTAGGCGGTACTTCGATCACTGTAAGCGGTAGGCGGTAGTAAGTCTCTTTCTCCAGGGATAGGCTTGCTTATTAGCTTGCTGGCGGTAGTATGACTTTCCACCATGGAATGGTAGTAGCTAGTCTCCCCGGAAAGTCGTTGGTTAGAACGTCTGTCTCCCTGTCTCCCAGTCAGAGCGGTTAGTTCCCATTCTTGGTAAGATATAAGGAAGCCAGTCACCCAGTAAAGAAAACCAGTCAAAGAATGGCATTCTCCTCACCCATTCTAATAGCAACGATGGATATAGAACGGCGCAGGTGCTAAAACGAAGGAGATCATCGCAGGTGCTAATCAGTGCCATAGATAGATGGATTTTTTATCGACCATCTGCTCCCCGTTAAGATCGGGGGAGAGCTCCCTTTCCCCCCCCCCAAGAGCGTATGGGTAGAAGAGTCCTATACTTACTTCGCTATAGATAGATGGATATAGAGTGATCCATGAGATCCCCTTCGGGCCGATGGGATATTGATGGGTGATTTCTTCACTATTTCTTTCATTACCCGTTCAGATTCAAAGAAGGGGCCTGCCTTCCTCTCCCTTATGGTCTTTAGGCCTTACGGCACCTTGTCAGAAGGCTGTCAAGATAAACCGGCTTGAGGCTTTATGTTACTTGTATTTGAGCCCTGACGCATGCAGTTTTGAACCCCCACCCCAATAGTAAGAAAAAGATTGAAGCACTTTTTCTATTTCTATAAGAGAGTGCTTTTATATATGCAATTATGCGAGCAGGATCCATCCGTTGTTATAGAAATTACATATGTTCTAGAAAGAACCTAGATTCCCTCGGATCAGATCAGATATGTCCCGTATCCTTTCGGGGGGACCAATTCATGCATGATTGTAGAGCGAGCCGAGATTCTCCCTGAGTTACCCTTAGTTGGGCCCTCTCCTTAGATAGGGTGCACCGCGCCATTATAGATGAGGTACTTTACGCAGGAAAGTCTCCGTTGTGAATAGATAGAGAGATCAAACTGGATGGAAGGGATATAAGGACCCTCTTTATTTAAGGACCCGGCCCTTTCTTTTTTCCCCCTCAAAGAGCATAGCGAAGGTAAGGTCCTGGCACTATACACCTTTCATTTCAGTTCAATTTGGAACTACTCGCTCCGGATGCTATGCTGATAGGTCAACCGGGTATGCTTATGGTGGTTCTGGTTCAAATGCAACTGCTGGCGAATATGAAACTGCTACTGTATCTCCCACTGCTACCGGTGTCTATGCTTGCTTGGATACTTGCTTCCTTGTCGCTGGTTCTTAATCAACGGGTGCTTCCACTACTGCTACCTTAGCTGCTGGTACCAATCCAATGCTGGATCAACTGAATCATTTGGAGCTAGATCAACTTTGACTGGTGAATCAATAGTCAATGATGTGGGATCTCGATCTATAACTGAGTCAACTGGGACTGGATCCACTCGGTAAAACACAATTGCTGGTGTTGAAGCTGATAGAGAAACTGAAGCCATTGGTACTCGAACTGGCTCTCGAATGGGCTTTGCTACCTTTGCTGGTGAATCTGTTCGCTCTGAATCTGGAACAGGAGGATCTTCAAAAAGAAGGTAAAGAACTGAATCTTTGCCTGTTGGCATGGGATCTCGATCTCGCCTTCGAACTGCCTTTCCCTCCACCCTAGCCTTCGCCGCGGGATCAACTGGGGTAAGCTCAATTTACATATGCTCCTGGAACTGGAATAGGCTCTGCTCAATCTCGACCTGGCAGGAATGCAACGGGCTATAGATATACATATGGAACCAGACGAAAGTGACCTGGGACTTCATTTATACCTGGGATAGGATCTATTACTGAAACAAGGTCAATTGAATCCGCTACAGCATCAACTACTCGTTTAACGGGTTCTGCATAAAACCTGGTTTATTCCAAGATACCGCATTTGGATAGGCTTCGAGATAGATTGATTGAGCGCTTGCCTTGGTTCGTTGGTCGGGTTGATCCATATTGATAGCCTTACTTCAGTTAGTCGCTTTCATCACGGTTACTTATTTAATTACACTATTTGAATCTGATATTTCGTCGGTGCAAGATGGAAGCTCAGCCAAAACAAGCCCTTATTGATCAAGAGAGCCTGCCTCCACCTGTCACTGAACGGTATGGAACATCGTTCTGAGCCGGGGAGGTTATGGGTGGGAGCTCCTTTGGCAACTTACTCTTGATAACGTGGGGATAGATAGGTCCACTTGCTGCATGAGTCCGTGGTGGATGGTGGAGTGGGGCCTTCAACTTGACCATGATCCCCTCCGGGGGCCGAACACAAAGCTGACCTGTCATTGCGCAGAGCATGGAAGAGAAAGACATGGTTTGGTAATGAGTGTTACCCTTGCGATTACCTCAAACAGGATTGAAGCTTCGAACCTTGAGCTTGGACATTGAGGATTGATTCGACAGCACACATTGGGAGGTGTAAGAGCACATCGTACCCACAGCCCATGGAGTGGGAGGTGAAGAGGCGGTTCAACAGAAGACCGACAGAAGACCAAGATAAGACCGACAGAAGACCCCATCGTGTGAAGATTTACACCTGAACGGAACTAGGATGTTCCTTTAGAGCCGGACGGAACTTTGGGGAGTTCCTCTACGCCCCTGACGGAACAAAGATGTTCCTCAGAAGATGACAGGAAGGATGGTTCGATCGCTATCGCTTGATGAGGTTACCCTTAAGAGCCTTCCCTCTTGCACTTACACTCACGGAACAAACAGAGTTTTTCCTTCTTACTCCCTCTTCACTTAGATCGACCTACACACAAACACTTAACACGGAGACCTAGAGCTACACATCAAACAGCATTATATATATACGTGATTGTACATACAGAGCTTTGATTAAGTCAACAGTGTTTATTAAAGCATATTTATTCTATTTTTTCCGTCTATAGTCCCATGCAACTAAGTCATAGAGAGACTAATAAAGTATCTAGTGTCTAAAGGCTAATTGACATGGAAGGTTACATGGAGAAGGTAAGTCACCACTTATCCAGGGCTTGAACTCTAGACCTTACGGCAGCAGTCTATAAGGCGAAGACTGCAGATTGGATAGCTTTAGAGGTGAGGCGATCCAAGAGTTGCCAGGTAGGTGTCGATCCAAAAAATCCATTTCTATTTGAGACTCGCATTTCTACGTTTCACTTGTACTGGGACGACTAAAGAGAGACCTTAACTTAGAGAGAGATTCACGGGCTTACAAACCAACCACTTGCTTGAGGAATGGTGGGTATGGCACTTATAACCTTGACTATTTACCTACCTGATACTCACTCACTTACCCTACCTCATGCCCCAACCTAGTGCTTCAGCCAGGAATGCTCAGTAGGTATGGCACTAGTATATGAACCCTTTACCCTACCCTTCCCTTTACTTCAGTGTTTCCAAACACCATCTTTACCCACCTGAATACCTATACCTGTTAGCCCTACTTGCTGAATGAATGAATGCGCTTAGCTTAGTGGGTACAGCTATTTCCTTCTATTATCGGGACGGGATCAACAGATATTTATAGGAAGCATATGATGCCCAGACAGGGCCAGCCAGAATATGCTTTGTTTATCGCACTTTACTTTAGGAATCTTAGTCTTAGTAGGCACACTCTTTACTACTTACAAGCATGTTCTCCATATGTTATTTACTTTATTTACTGCTTCATCCTAGTCGAGGGAATGATGCCCCATGACCTGATCTTATAAAGCACCGGATTGATCCAAACTTACCTTTACCTTTATCCCTTCATCCTAGTCGATGGGGATGATGGAGTGATCTCTAACCCATTGATGTAATAAAGCCAGGGAAAGACTAAAGTAGGCAGGCATGGCATCTATTAACCCTTTACCCCTTACTTTATGAATTCGGGTACCACATAGAAACTTCTGGGGTACCACTATTACACTTGGATTTCAGAGCTTTGCCGATACGATTCAGTAATTAGAAACAACTGCATTACTAGGAATGAATAGACCTATTTGCCTTTCATTTCATGCCTGCTACCCACCTGATGATAGTTACCCACTGTACTACCTAGACCTGTTATAGCCCTATACCACACTTGATGAATGAAGAAATGCCTGAGAAGGTACTGCTTAGAACTTCTCTTATCAGGATGGACGGACAATTAGGTAGGTTACACGATGTCGAGGTGGTCTATTTTGATCCCAATTGGTGCGTCTGGGAACTGGATAAAAAAGAATGCACATCTGCACTTGCACATGGAACTGCTGTTCCATCCCGATCTGGCACTTGATCTGTTTATGCTTCAGCTGCTGCTTCCACCGGACCTGGAACGGGTCGCTGCGTAGCCCTTGATTTGAGCCCAATAACTAGATCTGGATCCCTGCGCTAACTGCGGAGTCTCCATATCAATATAAATCCACTGTATTTCGATGGTTTCAAAAAACAGGGAAAAGGGGGGGGGGGTTGGGGGGAGGGGCTGCCGAATAGACTTTCTCTACTGACTCACCACCTACTGACTCACCAACCGCTGCTGGGTATCTCGATATGGAACTTGATCTGCTGCGGGGTCAACGCACTTAGTTGTTGGCGGGAGGGTGGGAAAATAGATTCTATTGTTCGGGAGACTCCAATAAGCAGCCAGTCGAGCTAATGCCCAAAGGCCTTCCTGCCTGCCCATAGGTTTGAGGATCGGGAGAAGTGCCAGGATGTCAACTGATTATCCGAACCACTGGTATCTATCCGCCCTCGAGTTGATGTGATCGATACTGAAAGTTTAAGGTCGAGTGCAAAAAGCCTTCGTAAGTCGATGGCGGCTTTTTTAGTCGAGTGTGCTAACGCACCCTTCGGCCGGAAATGAATCACCTTTCTCACATTTATCGCTACCCAAGCAGCTAATAAAGGCTTATACAAGAATCTTTCGTCGTATCATTTCACATCGTATCATATCATACCCTGATGCTTCTATCGCTCTTCATTGATAGAGCCAGCCCGTCTTACCACTGTATCCTTGTATGTCCGTGTATCGAGCGAGCCCTATCACCGCTGTATCCTTGTCCGTGTCGTGTCAACCCTTTGATAACCACCGCCCCCCGCATTCATTCTGCACAGTCAAGCAAGACGCACCATACCGTTATTCTCGCCAAACGCTTGATTGGATCTTATGCTAGGATCTATTAAGGACCCACGTTCTTTTCTCTACAGCCACTGAGTTAGGGGGTTGGTTCTTAAGGCGGCGGAGAGCCAGGGGGTTATTTACCAAGTGACCACCTTATACACTGGTGTTATCCGGAATTCGCAGACCTGAATCTTTTCCCTAACTGGCCAGTCCAGTAAAGTAAGTGTTTCTAAGCTCCTAACTACTACTAATATAATGAAGGCGGCGGCTGGAAGTGACTCCTTCGCCTCTCCTTCGGCAGAAGCATAAAATAGCTCCATAATCGAAAACGAACCAACTGCATCTCTCCATATCCGAAATGGAACTGAAAATGACTAGGGATACTAGGGTGAAATAAGGGGGGGAGGCGAGACCCTTTTAGTGTGGCCTATTCTTTCTTGGCTGGCCGATACGGAATCATTCACATTCCAAACTCATACTTTACTTAAGTGGAGGATAACTAAGTGCTTTTCGAAAAACCCACTCCACTCTCCAGCGTCATTCGACCAGCGTCATTCGAAAACCCCTTTTCTATCCAAAGCAGAACATGCTTCTTTGGCAATCATAAGTGCCTCTCCTTTTTTTAAGGGTATTTCACCGGCGCTGTTGGTGAGGTGAGACCTTCTAGATAGAGACTTCATTTCGACTTGTCATTGAGCATTTTTGATAGTGAACCTAAACTCCACTGCATAATCATGGCGGGGAAGATTCGTAAATCAAAGTGCGATGGGACCTTACCTTCAAGCCGCGCATAAAGAATGGGACGTAGATATTCCCCATGGTAAGTATCTATATCCGACTGGACTGACTGACTTATATGTATGGCAGTAAAGCGCAATGCCCATGAAACCTGCATGCAAATGAGACCCATGCTACATCACGCCAATCACAAAGTTATCTCCTGCGCTACCTTAAGGAATCACTTCTCATTTTCTGGTCGAGATTCGGATAATGACGGGGGAGGTTTAGCGGGTTCAAAAAACCTGAATGACAGATCGAGATAGATTGAATACATATATGGTTTGTTGGCCAAAGATCAGTACACCAACCAGCATAAGAGGGCGGCTTAGAATGCAAAACACCGCCCAATAGTTCCGCTTTTTAGACTACTACGGGGAAAGAACGTTTTACACCCGCATATTATTAAGCTAAGCCTGGAGAACAATGTTTACGGTCCCTCGAATTGGGCCCTCGGTCACTCTCGGATATAATCTAATAGGGTCACTAATACAAAGTGAAACCCTAGACATGGCAATAGTAGAGCTTCATCTGCGGAAGTAGACCTGCAAAAACCACCTTGTTCCGCTGTCCACCGCCTTGAATGAAGCACCGCCCACCCCAGGCCCTCATCAATATTTTGATATCATCCATGACCTATCCTTTCAAGGACAAAGAGTGTGTTCAATGGAAGCAGACAACACGAATTGGCTTTCCCTTCCATTATTCCACCATAATGAGAATCATCCCAATTATCCTTCTCTTTGCCCCGATACGGAATCATAAATCAATTGATAATCGTTTCAACACTTAAGGAAGGAGAGGGCGGGCGGGGAGCATGGAAGGAACGAAGAAGTAGATGTGGGTCGAACACGTTCTTCCATCCGAGACAACCTGGAAGAGAGCCGGTCTTCGATTTATTTCGAAATGATAATTCGCTGTCTCCAGCAAATATCCGGCCGGGGTATATATTCTTCTGCCAGCCGTGAATCTGCATCTGAACCTAGATATCCGCCGCACTGGGACGTATACCCTCCTCTCTCGGTCTAACCTTTTCCAAGCTTAGTTTTATGACCTGGGCGGCGGACACCAATGAGTGGTCGTCGTATAGAAGAGAACGAGGTCATATCGGTCAAAAGAGGCAGGCGTGGGATAAGAATGACTAGATATAACATATATATAATGTGACTATCTATAAGGGGGAGCGGCGCTTGGTCGTGGTTATAAAAGCTTTGCGAAACGGGTATTCAAGTTTGCTGGGGCTTACAGAACATTAACCGTGGGGATAAAACAGAGATTGACATCCATTGAACCAGGTGTGAGTGATCATTGAACCGGGTGTGTGTGGTTGAGATCGGAAATAGAGGTCCTTTGGCATTGCTTGAGAAGGATATTGACGGTCGTGACGCGGACTTTCACTTTGCATAGATCCATCCTGGTTCGTAGATATATTAATTGGCAATGCTAAGGATATGCCGCCATGGGATAAAGAAAAAGATCTCCTTCCGTGTCCGGCCGGGGGATCTGCAATGTGGGTTTTCGTTCGTATCAGCCCTAAGTTTCGCAACAGTAGAACCGTTGGGAAGCAATAATGCCTCGGATAATGAACTGGCTGGGGGGAGAGGCGCACCAGTGATTTCTGGTGTTGTGATTTACAGCCTTAAGTTAGATCAACGAGGTGAACAATCAAGTGATTTTGGAACGAACTGGTTTTCAATTTATAAAGGCTTCAGGTTGGTTCGGAGTTTCCCTCACCCATATGAATGAGTGAGTCCCTACCGGGCCTACCGGGCCTCTCCTTTTAGTCGAGTCCCTCCGGGCCTCACCAT
This sequence comes from Pinus albicaulis, assembly GCA_034641835.2. Taxonomy (NCBI): domain Eukaryota; kingdom Viridiplantae; phylum Streptophyta; class Pinopsida; order Pinales; family Pinaceae; genus Pinus; species Pinus albicaulis. The sequence continues at coordinate 10,109 of JAXQQM020087609.1, forward strand.
CTGAATAGTGAGTCCCTACCGGGCCTACCGGGCCTCTCCTTTTAGTCGAGTCCCTCCGGGCCTCACCATCTGAATAGTGAGTCCCTACCGGGCCTTGCCCGATGCGGACAAGCGACTTCGTACCAAAATGTATAGATAAAAAAAGAACATTCATTCGCCCGAAAGGTGATATGCCAGGGACCCTATAAAAAGGAGTTTAGGATAAGGTAAACCAAGAAATGAGAGGACCCGTAGGCCCGGTAGGGACTCACTATTCATATGGTGAGGAACTCGCCCGAGGTACGAGGGTTATATTTTGAGGGATGAATCAAAAGTTTTGGTATCAGGTGTGATATCCTGTAAAAGCTCTATAATATGGTTAGTATGTATATTTATATTACGTAAACTCTTACATCTACCATTACGCTCTATTCACTTATAGCTCTTACTCTTACTTAGATTACACTAAACTGTTACTCTTATAACTTGCTGGAGTAAGGTAACTGTAGAGTAAGGTACTATAGGTAGATCGAGGGCTGTCTGTGTGTCCGTACTGATCCGGTGGGAACACTTCATGCATGGGTTTTCAGGTTAATAGGTGCACCATCTCACACTAGTTCACTTTTTTCCCCCTATGTCCGCTCTGGACTTATCTTGGCCAGCATCCGTATCAGAATAAGAATCCAATCAGTATGCACCTCACACACTCTCGATAATGGGTTAATTATTTCACGTAGGAACTTACGGCAAGCTTGAAGGGACTACAATCCATAGGGCTAAGACTTCTTATTCTTGGCATCGACTGCATCGACATTGACTCTTGGGATCGACTCTAGGATCGCCGCCTCTTTGGGAATCTGGCTTGGGTACTATGCCAAGGGACTATGAGAAGGGTAGGTACTTAATGGGGACTAAAGACTATCGGCTATGGGAATGCCCTATATAAGTTCTATATGATTGGCTATGACCAGCCGGCATAGTTCTTCTCTCTATTTGAATCTTTAGACTATTTAGCTTATGCTAAGTTCCTATCTCCATAGTTATTCTCTTCGCTTTAGCTCAGCTAAGAAGTTATCCAGGTAAGGTTCTATACTTCTAAACATAAGGCAAGGCCCTTACATGTTACAGGAAGGCATTGCAAGGCCATTCTGGTAAGGTCATCACTTATAGCTCAGGTAAGGTATAACCTTCTAGCTAGCGATTTGAGGGGAAGAAAGAAAGGGCCAGGATACTATTATAGAAATCGCTAGCTATTTTTTGACCCGGTAAGACCAGGATACTATTTTATTCCCTCAATCTAGCTAGCGAAGGTAGAAGGGAAGGCACTATGGATCGATCGTAGTTGCCGTAACAAATTCACAAATCTGCTCTGCACCCGGGATAACAGAAAAAAGTTGTGTAGGCTAGATCTAGAGTGACAGAATTTTCATTCTGGCCTCCACAAATGAAATTAGGTCAAGTCATTCCCGGGATATAAATCCTTAACCCCCCTCATCAGATTGGGGAACACACGAAACAAGGATATGAACTGGGTAAATGGAAATGGAAGAGAGATGTTTCCAATTCCGATTCGTTTTCCAAATCAGACGCTTTTTCAACATCCATATGATCTACTAAAGTATATTGGTATTGCCCGTATGATGGAATAATATTTTGGCTCATGGAGTCCCGAGAAGGTATAAACTCCGACCATATATTGCCCGGTGCTTTCTCGGTCAAATACAATATACAAGTGGGACCTGCACTATGAGCAAGCTGCGCGGAGAACCAACCTTGCTTATCCTTTCTATCCATTAGTTCGCCGTCGTCGGTTCTGCAACTTGGTCGAAATGGGGTTCTACCGGGAAACCATGGATTTTTGGGTTTTCGCCATTGGTTACTGGTCGAGCCACTGGAATGGAATGAGATAAGAATCTCTGGAGATCTCTTCCCGATGTCCTGGGTTTTCCTCTGTAGAATACTTCTCCCGAATGGCATAATTGTCCAATTTTTTCCTTCCCCCGATCTCCTTTTTGGGCTCCTCCTTATCCCTCCTTCGGGATCGTCGTTGGCTTATTCACTGGCTGGAAGGTTCGCAAGGTTAGACCCTCCCCTCGCTACTTACTATAGGGGAGGGGGGACCAATAGGTATAACCTTCCTCGCCATCCTTCCTAACCTTCCTAAGTCAGGTGAGCCATCCTTCCTAACCTTCCTAAGTCAGGTGAGCCATCCTTCCTAACCTTCCTAAGTCAGGTGAGCCATCCTTCATTTTACTTATTGGGTGGCCCCTCTCAAATAAGTAACTAAAAAGCGGCCTTACGGCACCTCTTCCTCACCCTCCGTTGTCGGGTGCGCAATTATTCGGGGGGGGGGATTGGGGTGGGTGGGTAAATAGTTAGCAATAGAGCAGCCTTACTAACCTCACCCCACTTATATTTGCTTGCTCAATCATGCATGATGGCGCGCAATGCTTCTTCCCCTGCCTGAACGAACAAATAGGGCGGGTTCTGCAGCCGATCATTTTAGGTAAAATAAATCTCACGTCGCCATATCTATCATGCATGGCCTGACCCTACAATTCATTCCCCCCTCTACACATGCTATTGCCTGCAGCACCCGAACGAACCATTTTGGGGTTTATATATTGCTAAAGGCTGTGCTCGATTATTGATTTAGAAAGTGAGCGGACCTCTCTCTAAGCTCTGCGCCCCCCCCTATGAAATGAAGAAATAAGATGAGCTCGGTCCGATGAATGATATATTCTTAACCCTTCGGAGTCCCCAACCAACCAATAAGTAGTTGTTGGGATGCCCGCTTGGTTGGTACGGGCGCTAACAAAGGATTGGGATCTGGACCCAGCGAATTGTACATTCTATGCTACTATTATATATAATAAGGGGGTTTCGGAACAGCGAGTGAACTAGGTTTTGGCATCCCACCCTCGAGCTTCCATTTCTTCCGTTAAGGGAGATTCGGGAAAGGATGGAATAGGAAGACGTGTTTCCAAAACGAGCAAGATACGGGTTGGAAAGAGGAAGTTAGCAAAGTTGAACAAGATTGGAATGAGCATAGGAACATGTATCGATGTACCAGATTGGCTAATGCTCCCAGGTTGATGCGATGTATTCCACCGGTTGACGGGGGACTTAATTATTGGTATATTTATCGGTCCAACACGGATTGAAATAGGAGCCGGTTCGACAGGAAGCTTTTGGGAACGCGGTGCACCCGGGTAAATAAGAGACGAGATGAATACAGGGGTTAAACGAGCATCCCACACCCGAAAGGTGCCCCACATAGGTTTCCCCCCGAAACCCTCCAGTTACTGAGGTCAACAATGTGGAGAAAGCACCTATTTCTGTACCGGTTCCGGGAGAGCGGGGAAAAAGGGGATGTTTTTTTTAATGAGAGCAATAAACTGCTGATAGCCACTGCAATATGAACAGGTATACTCATCCGAGCTGCAGGAACATGTACATGGGTGATTCGATGATTTTCACCTTGTTGAGAATCTGATGGTGCCACCCGAATACTCAAATGAATAGCCATCGCTGTTAAGAACCACCGGAATCCAATGGGGATTTGCGCGTAGCTTCTGGTCTTTGACATAAAGAAAGAAGGTTGTAATAACGGGACGAACATGTTAGAATTTCATCCTAGCTAGTGGAACGAAAGATACATGCATGTATATGGAATACATAATCTATCTAAGGTTATACCGCAAGGTTATACTCGACTGACTATAGGGGGGAGGTATAACCGATAGGATTCCGCATGGGATACGTACATATAATGATTCGATCCTAGCGCTTTGTTCCTCGCTCCGCTCGTGGCACTCCTTGCTTGCGGAGCGGCATACCGAAAAAATAGAGATAAGGTTATCCCCTTTCTTTCCCGTAGCTCAGGTCAGGTTATCTTCCTGAGCAGAGCTAAGGTAAGTGACCTTACCTTCATGCTCAGGTCAGGTTCTCCCTTACCTTCGGCTCTTGAGGGGAAGAAAGAAAAGGCCAGGATCTTACCGCCCACACCGGCACAGGACACTTCTATTTATTCCCCTCAAAGACTTTAGGTTAAGGCCCAGGACCGTCTGCCCTCTAGAGCCTTATCTTCGAAGTCTTTCTTTACTTACTTTCATCTTATTAAAGTAAGGTATAACCTTGGCCTGGAAACCAACCTTATTAATGAAATAAGGAAAATGAAAAGAGTTATGTGCTTATCTCCTTGGCTTTATACTTATCTCCCTGGCTCTCGTTACCGACATCAAGGAAGGATACGAGCTCGCGGCCAAGTGAAGGCGTATCCAATTGAATTTAGTAATTTCTTGCTTGCCCGCACTGATAAGATAATAAAAGGCAAGGGTGAGGGTGAGCCAGCCGAACTCTCGACAATAGGCCCGTAGGGTGAGCTTGCCGAACTCTCGACTTCAGGCCCGACTCGGCCGAGGTTACGAGGTCGAGGAGAGGGACGAACCGCTCTAAATACCCCCACTAACCAATAAGTAATTAAGAGGGCGAGGCCCGGCAGGGTGAGGAAACGAACTCTCGACTATAAGGAGAGGGACTCACGCATTCATATGTGTGAGGGATTAGAGCGAAAAAAGCTCGACCAAATAGAGAGCAAGGAGCGGAGCAGCCTATTAGTTTAGTCTACTTGCCGCCGGAGACCGACTTCTACGATACGAAGTCCTTTGGGCGGCGGTTTCACTAAACAAGACACTTCATTCTCCTTCCCTTCACAGGCAAGCGGCCTTACGGCACCTTCTCCGCGTTCCAGTCATTCATTATATATGTAATTATGCCTTAGCAGACAATGCATATATTAGATATGTAATTACACCAGAAAATGCTGCTATTATAGCAGTAATTACGCTCTCGAATCCAATCTGCTATTATATATGAAATTATGCATGAATGAATTATATATGTAATTACGA
>JAXQQM020087609.1:22500-31770 GCA_034641835.2 Pinus albicaulis
CTGATCCCGTGCAATTAGGACCATGAAAGGAAGGGAACTGGGAGGGTCATTTCATTATCCCGTGCATGTGCATGAGGTTTAGTCAGCTGGGTTGGTTTTTCCCTGCACTCCCGATAAATGGGTTGGTTCAGTATAACCCACAAAGTACACACACCACATTCTTTATCCCTCCATCACGCCATAACATCTTGCCACCCCCGTAGTACGCCTCCATCTTACTACAACCCGTAGAGCGCACACATGATACCTGTTGTAAGTCAATCGCACGAATAGAAAGCATAATCACCGCTATCCGTCACCCAGCCACTATGCTACATGTTACAGTAAAGCTCCGCCATAAAGTATACCGAGCCATCCGCCCATCTACAGCCCATATAGCCCCCAGTGCACTCCTAAGTCAGTCGAAAGACCAGACACTCCAATTCTCACGCCCAGATAATGATCCTGTAGCGTAGTTTACCCATATCCCGTATCGAAAACAGATGCAGTTACATGTACGGACCCAAATGCAGATCCAGATTGAGTTCGAGCAGATCGAGATCGAGTTCCTGTCCTATAGCGAGTTGTTTACCTTGATTAAGTCACTAAGCTAGCAGCACCCGTAAGAGCAGTCTCAATAGCAGTGGTTGAAGGACAGATAGCAAGGCGAGGCAGCGGACAGGCACACAGTAAGGGGGCTGCGCCATCCATACCCACGGATAGAGCCCATCCCAAGCGCATCGATAGTTTACCAGCCACTCCCCTTACCAATCAAACCTAACGCCCACTGGACACTATAGTATGACGTTACGTTCCGGGCTTACCTACTGTTATTTTATCCTTTGCATGTGATAATCTGATTCCCTGCTTTGATCCTTCCTCATAGGGAGTAGCAATGGAGGCCACAGAGGCAGAGGTAGATTCACCAGAGTGGCATCCCGGCCAGTGCCATCTGGCGGTACGTGAGCTATATCGAGAGTCATGTCCCGCGGCCTCACGCCACACCAAATCTAGCTAAGCGTACAACAAATCCTAGGCTAAGCGACTCGCCCAAGTTACAAAGTAATAGCTGGTAAATTCATCTATCTTCAAGCTTCAAGGAGGATTCGGGCCTCAAATACGACTACGACTACAACTCAGAGACTTGGTAGGCGACTCATACGACTCAGAGACTTGGTAGGCATTCAGAGAATAAAACATCTTTTGGTAGGCGAATTGAACTTTCCTCTGGTAGGTGGCGAAAGACCAGCAGTTTGGTAGGAGAAGGAGCGAAAAGCCGCTAGTCATAGCCAGGAGTACTAGCCAGGAGTACTAGTCGATCATAGCCAGTCTTAGCCTTAAGGTATAGCCTTAGTACTAGCCATAAGGTACTAACTAGAGTACTAGCCTTAGTAAGTTCCTTAAGGTAAGTACTAGCCATATGGACTTAAGAGTGAAAGCCATAAGGTAGGGTAGATAAATTAGCTTTATTTCAACTTGCCTTTATCTTTAGTGCTCTCTTAGAGTAGAAGTAGCTGTAGTTCTTTCTCTTTTTTAGTAGTGCTATAGACCCTTTCTATCTCTATAACGACTAAATTAGCTGTAGTTCCACTTGTTGCTCTTAGCTTTAGTTAAGTTTTCAATTCTCTTTCTAATGACTCTCTCTCTATGGAACTGGGCTATTCCATGGAACTGGTTGTGTCGTTTAGCTAAGCTTTACTTATAGGTTAGTCTCTATGATAAGCCACACTCTCTCTATCAACATGTCTAGCTCTTGCCTAGCCTGGTTCAGTTCATAAAGCAGCTGACTTACGGTTCATAAAGCTTAGTTGTACCAGCAGCTTCCTTATTTGTAATACCCTAGCAGCTTCCTTAGTCGTAGTTTCAATCTAGCTTGTCTCGCCATACGTTCACGTTATAACAGCCCTCGGTTTCTTTCTCCCAGCCCTCCAACCAGCTCCTAAGCTAACAAGCTAACAAGCTCCTCATCCAACTTCTAAACATCTCTTTCCTTTCCTAAGCTCCTAAAATGGGTAATCAACGCATATAACGTGAAGTGTTATGAGCACCTACCTAGCTGGTATGGATCGTTCCGTTGTGGTTGGACTGGTTGGACTGGGGTTGGTTTCGCCAGGGCTCTTGCTCCTTACTGGGTTGTGGAGTTTGGTGGGCTTTCCAGGCAAGGTAAGAAAGCAAGATTATCCGGGCAAGAGAATATCTCTCTTGGTAGGTGTTACTGGCCTGGTGTGTTACTGGCCTGGTGAGACTGGACTGTCTAGGTCCGCCTTTGTTGGGCAGGTTGGAGACCATGGTGATACTGGTGGGAGGTGTGTTGGTCCTGGACTGGTGGAGTTTTGGTGTAGGCTGTTGGTAAAATGGGGTATATCAATAAATCCAGTCAATCCAATAAAATAAAATCAATCGATCCAGCAATAAGCACGTAAGTAAGCCTGGCGATTCTTGATTGGACCCGCCCTCACACTACTACGTTGGCTGTTGTCCGTCTAGTGTACTGCCTTACCTCCAACAATGTTTGCCATCAATCTCATCAATCGATCGCTATAAAGCATCGACCTCCCATCCCATACAGGCACTAGCGGATACAAGCACTAAGTGTCTGTCTGTCGCATGATCCTCTACGGAACACGATGGCGTTCAGACATCGATTGGATTGAGGAGGTTACACGATGCATGCCCAGTTCAATTTTGATGTTTATTTGCTTGCGTTGACAAGGGCAGAGCAGCATGATACCACCTACCCGATTTCAAGCTTACCGAGGCTAAACAGGGTTCCTACCTGCACCGCATGACATTAACGATAAATTACTTACGGTGCACCCGTGAAGGAAGGGTCATACACCTCAAGGGTATAGAAGCATATGTCCAGCTTAAGTGGGGTAATCACCAGGGGAAATTGTCTGTAGCGGGCAAACATATCAAGGGGCAAGAGGAAGCTTGTATGTCCTCCTGTTGAACTGGGGCAGTCAAATCACCGTAAGGCAGTTGAGAAAGAACATAAGGCAGTCGAAACGTAACATAAGAAGAGATGACTCACTAACTAACGTCCTAACTCACCGGATTGCTGCATATATGGAACCGGTGTATTTTGTTAAGACCTATATCGGGAGTCCATGCCAGTCGATGAACCGGTTAGCGTTTCACCAGCTATATAAGGAGCCAAGGCACCTAAACTCGGACAAATGCAACTGTCACTCCAATTGTAAGTTTTGTCATTGGTATTGTAACCCTTTGCTTCTGCGGCTGGCTCCGTATCTGGATCAATTGAAAATGGACAAACGAGAGGTAAACGGGTGGATCAACAATTGGAACCGCTGGATTTGCTACTGAAATGGAGTAAACTTGGTAAACTGCGAGTGCCTCTGTGCTCACTGATGTTGCTAAGATGTTGCTAAGGCCTTTTTCCTATGGTCTCATTTATTTCATAAGTGCCCGTGGTCTGGTCTAACTCCGTCTCCGGGTCTGCCCCGCTCCTCCGTGGTATACCTTACTATTGAGTGTTCTCTGTTTGCGTTCTTCCCTCGAACACCCGTATCAATTAGTCTTCCCCTGGATCGCATGAGTGATTGAACCACCTGGAGCTTCCCAAAAATATCATCGATGTACCCGTTTCATTGGGTTAGTATTCTAAACCAAGACATGCACAGGTTAGTTGGTTAGTAGCATCAGTTAGGCCAGTCCACGTTAGCTAGGTCGGTTAGTCAGTGTAGTCAGTCAGAAATCGTCAAGATTGGTATAGCCCCATCACAGGTGGGCATAGGTAGGAAGCGCAGGCATTTGTTGAGATTGATAGCATTGGTATGTCGGTATGCTTCTGCTTGGAAGCGCGGTATGCTTGCGCTTGGTTGTGCTTATAGGAGAGTAGTGGCTAGCAAGGTTGGGCGCTGGCTTCGATGGTATACTTTATCTGGACTGCACTAAGCAGGTGATAGGCAGCTAGGTGGTCTTGTAGCATTGCCCTGCTTCGATGTAAAGGGTCCATTGTTTCAAATTACCTAAGGGGAGGCGGGAGCTAAGGCGGAGAGTCAAAAGCCCAAGAGCTACCATTTAGCACATAGTCGAATTCTTCCCCATACACCAGTACATGTACCAGCGCCAAAGGATAGGAAGGAGTTCAACAACGCTAAGATCTGCGCACCTCGCACATCAACGTAACAGTATCTCTATCTGCGAGCCTGTAGGTTGTTGCCCTATAAATGACTTCTTTGGAACTGGATCAAATGCGTACCTTGCTCTTGGTGGGCCGGTAAAGCCGGTCAAGGTGGGAGTGAGGAACACTGACCACCAAATGACGAAGTGAGTGGCACCAATAAGAATGGCTTATAGGAGTTACGAAGTGATAAGTACAAGCTCCGATAAGAGCTAGTTTCCCTACCATAAGTACAAGCCTCTGTAGTGATTTCTAACCTTCCATAGGCACTCTAGTGATTTCAAACCTTCCTTTCCTTCCCAGGGAGTTGGTGTCGCCTCCCCTTCTAACTCGGGGTAAATAGCTAAAATCTATATATTTCTTATTGAATTGGCAGATAAGAGTAATTGGACTGAGAGTGCCTTGACTCTTACTACTATGAATCCTAGCTGTAAGGGTGAGCCAGCCGAACTCTCGACTAAAAGGCCGCCATCGCTTTATTTACTGTCCGGGTTGGGTGGGTAAAACTAGATACCGGATATGATAGATTGATTTGACTGGGAAGGACCGAAACCCGGCCGGACACCCACACCCTTCCCTTGCCTGTAGATATTTCTTTTGGGCAGAGGCTTTAACGCTTTAGCACTGGCACTGGTCTTTCCTGGATGGATGGATTCATTGGCACTGGGATTGGAACTAGGAATGGGATTCATTGGTCTGAAAGGGACTATGAATCGTACTATAAATCCTCACATTTCTCTTTCCTGAGGGAGATCGAGTCACTTAACATACCTCCCCCAAGACGGGTGAGTCACTTAACTCACGTACCTTATGCACGACGATACCTGGCTAGTGACCGAAATTAGTCAATACGTGATAGAAACACTTCATTGCTTACTCTATTAAGTTATGACTTCTTTCTCTGGCTTTATGCGCTACTTATAAATTACTTATCCGGTGGAGGGGGGCCCCTTGCTAGTGACCGAAATGCTATGGGTCAATACGTTATATAGTCGTTAGCGTGTCAAAGCACAATACTTATTTCTATCCTACCACTCTTTTTTTTCCCACTTAATTAAGTCGTTGGTGAGGGTGAGCCTGCCGAACTCTCGACTAAAGGCCCGAAGGTGCTAACGCACGCTCGACTAAAAAGCCGCCATCGACTCGGCCGAGGTTACGAGGTCGAGGAGAGGTAGCGCAGAAAAGTACAGGACAGGACTAGTCATTCATTCCCCAGGTCTTTATTGCGTAACAAAGCATTTCTAATTGGTCTAAATAATTGGTAGAAATAAGAAGTTCTCTTTGGCTGTTGTTATAAGTTCCCTCACTTCGGTAAAGAAAGATTAGCTCTACTGTATGTCCCTGGCTATGACTCTGTGGCTTGCCCTCGCTATTGGCTGTCCCAGTAAGTAACTATCAGTCCGCGAATAGCATGCATCCCGGCAGGCAGTATGTCAAGCAGGAAAGACTTATGTTTCTATTCTGACGACACGCATTACTATTATTGTATGATCTGGAGGACATTGACCATCCCTTTCCCCTTCTGTGGCTAGTCATCAAACCCCTTCCAGCTATCCTGGGCTGAATGAATCAATCTATCGCGTTGTAGCCATAGTATCGGGGGGATCTCTGTGGAGCTACGCGAACCCCCGAGACGATAAGAGCTGGGTAAGATACCCTTGGCATTACCTGGACTGCATTACCTGGGCTTACCTGGGCAATCTGCAGTAGTGCCCTGCATGGAGGATAGTGCCCAATAGGTTGAAATGGTGAGCTAAAACTATTTGTGCTAATAGGTTTAAATGGATAGTCATTTTCCTTCTATTCCCAGAGCTCGAGGGGGGAACTGCCGTTGAGCGCAGCGAGCTCCCCGACCTTATCGCATTCCTTCTTTCCTATCCCTTATGGTTTCAATTAGTGCCCTGCATTGAGTAGTGCCCTGCATTGAGGGACGAGAGGTTCGATGGTTAACTAATAGTGCCCTGCATTGATGGCGAAATAGTTCTTTTCCTTCTTCCTTTCCTTTATCCCTGAGCGTCAGCGAAGAACTAATGATACTCTATCTATGATGATCGGCTGTGCAAGGTGAAGAGGTAAGGTAAGGAGTATAGGGGTAGAGATCCCCATGTAGGGTGGAAGAGGTCGAGTTCTCTGTAGTGGTAGAGGGTCAATAGAGTTAAAGCTTCCGTCTGTCAATTCCAAATCGAGATGTATAGAGAAGTAGATCGTTATAGAGATGTATCTAGTATATTTTCTATTTCCATTATATAAGTTATTATACACCGTGCATAATCAACTTGCTACTCTGTATGTCCTATTTTAGCTGTTTCCTGTGTCCGGTGGAACGCCTATTTCGTAAGATGTGGCCCCTTTAAATGGTAACGCTTTTCTCGTAATATGTAATCAAGTGAAATCAATCAATGCCAATCAAATCTAGCAAGTTCTATCTCAGAGGGTAACGTGTTATAAGAACTAATATAAGCAGCTACATTTTGTCATAAGGCACCGCCCACCTAGCTGGTCTTGGCGAAAGGCTTCTGTTTACTGGTTGCAGGCCTCTCAAAAGTGCCTGGCTACTGGTTCCTGGATTAAGGCTTCTAGTTATCCTAACCTCCCCCCCTTGCAGAAGACTGTTTCTGGTCTGTGGACTAATCCTGCTCTACCTCCTTCCTACGATCAAAAGCAAGCCCCGGTGGTTATTACGCCACCTCACCATCCTGCCTTTCATAGAGAAACGTTCATAAAGGGCATCTTTCATAAAATATAAAAATCCATTTCATTTTCATCTCCGGGAACCTTATCATGTGGGCAGTAGTAAGAACCTCTGCCTTAGGCCTGTCCATGGTCTAAGAAGCCTTAAGAGTAGCCTAGAGATTAGTAAATCCCATCCCACTATTATACTTACCTTAGAGAGAGTTAACGCGCCCCCTTTAGATAGTCCATGTAAATATGCAAGTGAAACATAGATATGCGGGTATCATATGTATAGATATGATTTGATGTTGATCTTATTAAGTTCCTCGATGATGGGGTGGTTGGAATTCATCGAAACCATCCAAATGAGGTAGGTTGTGCTCCAGGAAAAAACCCAAATGAGAATGTGAAATATGTCCCAACAACAAACATGGATTCAAGGGTTGTTAATTTATGGTATGGAATGGGTGGCTAAGTATCCCCTACCTCTTTAACTGGGAAAAGTGAAACGTAGAGATGCGAGTTCTATAGTATCGATTTCTTTATTTATAGATTTAAATTGGCACTATAGGAGTAGTAATAAACTCCTTTGTAATAGGAACATCAAATGAATATAAGGGACTGGGAATTATCCTCTTTTTAGCCCCATGCCTTAAGCCTTAGTCAATGGTAGCCTTAAGATACTATCTTAGTCCAACCAACAAGCATGAAGTTTTTGCATGGATTGCCCTCCCCTATGGCACTGTAGAGATTTCAAGCCATAGAGTAGAGTGTAAGGTTTAGTCTTTGTCACTTGCCTATGGTATGGACTAGCTTCAGCCCACAGTATCGAGAGTGAAACCTATTGAACTCGACTACTAGCTTCAGAGTGGGCCCTATGAGAATAACTAGACTGTAAGTTCTCTATTTCTTTTTACCATGCCTTCTGTAGTCCATGGCAATAAGCTGCTTAATAGAGAGCCTTAGTCTTTGCATTAGCTGCATGTAGACTGCCTTATATAGCCTTACAGTAGTAGCTCTGTTAGTCACTTACAACCTTCTGGGCACTTACAACAAGAGAAAATTCACTTTTCAGCCCCAATGGACTTCCTCTCGACCCGACCAAACCTAGTTGTTGTTATAACAAAACAGGAATGAAATGAAATGATATTTCTCATGTGTTTTTGTCTTGTCCGTAGACACTATACCCATGCACTTAGTTCCATGTCAATTGGCCTTAATAGATTAGCTCTAAATTTCCAAATTTTTTCCTCCATACTGTGACTAGAGTTGTGCAAGTTAAAGCCATGTAGTCTAGACAAAAGAAGTTTCTCTCTAATTTTTATTACTTTAGTCCCATGGCCTCTATAATAATCTTGCCCTAAGGTCTTGTTACTGCACTAATAGCCCCGAGCCTCTTAGCTTGCAGTAGTAGATCTACTTGCTTTATTCTAGGTCAAAGTACTACCTTCTCCTAAGCAAAAAACTACTAGCCGTAGAGTAAGGTCCATTTATATGCACTGAGCGGCTAGGACACACTACTTTTGTCAATGAGGCGACCTCATCACAGGTGATCGTAAGTAATACATCATCATCGGCGAGCACAGGCTTCTATCGGTGATCTCCTGTCAATGAGACTGTCTATCAGCGATCCTATTGCTCCGATCCAGGTAGTCCCTCCATAGCGAAATCAGTCTTCATTGGGGGGGTCCATCTCCTCTCCTTTCTCTTCCTTCCTTCCATGCTCAGGTCCAGTGGTGAAGTGAGCCTAATATCTTGCTATTGATCACTCAATATTGTCTGGTGGTAATGTAAGATAGAAAATAGAGTGTACATGGATAATGCATGGACAAGGAATCAATATCTACTATGCCAAGGGACTATTATAAGGGTACTTAATGGGGACATACTATTGGGGCTATTGGAATGCCCTATAAGTTCTATATGATTAGCTATGGACCAGCTGGCTATGACTAGATACTTAAGGTGACTATGACTGGGTACTCTGACTAGGGACTATGTAAAGGACTCTAGGCAATGTAAACTGGCTATGATGGGGACTATTACAAAGACACCTCCTAATAAGACTGGCTATTTGACTGGGCACATGCAAGTAGTTGATTAGTATTAGTTCCCATTATCTAAACCTATGACCAAATGCTTAAAGAGGCCCACTAAAAACTAATTGTGCAATATTTTGAAAGTACCATTTCATATTCATCATAAGATTGCATATTCGTATTACCACCTCAACGGACAAGTGAAACTTAGATATGCCAATATCACGTAGAGATGCTAGTATCATATGTAATGTATTCAGGTATACACTATTGGAAAACTAACCTTTACTTTTATCGATAGTATTTCCAAGTTCAGAATAAATGAGATTGATAACTATTCCAAATCTATTCCATGTAACCTGACCAATATGAACCTGCTTTATCTCCTCATTTTCAATTATACGCCCAGATCTTAACTGAAGGTCATTGCAA
>JAXQQM020071533.1:0-84905 GCA_034641835.2 Pinus albicaulis
ATCCATTTAGTTACTATATGTTCCCACAAAGGAGCAACCAACAGACATCTTCACCAAGCTTCTTGGTCCTGATAAGTTTGTAAAATTTAGAGGGTCTATCGGTGTTGTAAATAGATTGAGCATTAAGGGAGGGTATTAGAATAATGCTATTTTAGAGTTTACTGCTCATCTATGATTGTAATTAGCAGTTTCTTGTTAGAAACTTGTTGTTTCTATATTCTTAGTAGAAACTTGTTGTTTCTACTTTCTTAGTTTGTAATTAGCAGTTTCTTGTTAGAAACTCGCTGTTTCTACTTTCTTAGTAGAAACTTGTTGTTGCTGTTTCTACAGTCGTATTATTTATTGAGCTTCACTGCTCATTGTAAATCAATTCATTCATTGATTACTTATGAGCGTGCCCAACATCATTAAGGAATCCATGTATGTCCCAACCCTTGGTGGGCGATGAACTACCCCACCTTTAGGGTAATCACTGCTATATCATACACATCATGATCTCATCCCTTGGAGCCTCAAGCAGTAAAATAAAGAAAAATCAATAAAAGGCAAAAGACAAATGAGGAAGGGTGGAAAAACAAAGGCCAGTGTAACTCGTGTACCACGATTGCTCCCTCCTACATTCATATACCTAAGTATGTGGACATCCCTCACCATTACCACCCTCGAGCCCATGTCATTTGGCCTTGAGACCCCTGTGTCCCTATCCACCTCATCATTTACTCACATGACACCTACCACTTGAAGGATGTACCTTGGACATGTCCTTCCCTTTAGGGGTTGGGAACACCTAATAAGGTGGTTTATTAACTACTCTTACTAGGGGAGGTAACACCATTACATGCTCAAAGGCCCAAATCTTGAAGGGAAACCCACTATGAAGTGTCCATTTCTGCCCTTGATTAACGAGCTTATTCACTAAATTGCACTAATGAATTATTGTGTCTGAAGGTGAGGAGATGCATTGGATCTTATATAGGATTGGCGGGTGGTTTCACTTTGGGCTTGGCCTCCTTATATGGGATCCAAGCCCACCAGAGGATCATATTGACACTTGTAGGGGAAGCGTTAGAGCTATGGGTTTCCATCACGTGACAGAGCATTATCTCATGCCATGGGCAGCCTCAACGCCTTCTGTAGTTTGTTCATTGCCCCACATTATATCCAAGATGATGCATTTGGACCAACAATGCCCCCAACCGGCTTACCATTGTATACAGGGCGTGGTAGCTGATCCGAGGCCCAGATAAGGTTTGTCTCATTCTTGAGACATGGGAGGGCAAGCACCATCTTCCGTGCCCTCATTTGGAGCAGTTTATAGGCTTATTTTACACTAGGAGACCCATGAGACCACTACTTGTGCCCCAAAGCCACTTTGGAGCACCACATGATGTTTACTTGGAGATCAAGGGTCCACCCCCTTGACCATCATTTATGGAGACCTCTTCTTCATCATGGCACCTTGAGGACTCGATTAGAGCTTCCTGTTGATTTTTGGGTCGCATCGGATGTGCTCTATCTCTGAAATTTTTTGGAGGGGATAGAACACACGAGATCTCCAAGACCCAGAAATTGTTTGGAAAAATTCCACCCAAATTGAAAGTTATTCAAGTAATTAATTATTTTAAATAGAGCCTAAGTTAAAACTTAGGGAATTTAAATAATTAAAGTGAATTAATTTAACATGTGGGTGAGAAGCTTCTAAGTGATGAGGATCAAGTCTAATATAATATTCGCTGTCGATTAAGGACCAGATCACGGCCGTTGATTCATCAACAATAAAAGTGTAAAGGAAGGCTTGAGGGTTAGTTGGAGAACACACTCAGTGAATCTAGAGAACAAATTCTTTTGACGGAGCAGTGCTCGGACGAAGATGAGATCTAAGTGATTCAATTGCAGCGAGGGGTAGAAGCAGTTATTGGTCGAAGGACCAAGAGTACATAGCAGAGCAAGGGCAACAAAGACAACAGAGGAAGCAGCGCAGCTACCAGGAGAGGTGACGTAGTCCCTAGAGAGGGTGACGCAGGCCCACACAGGGCTCACGCAGGGGCAGCGTAGAGCATTCGAGAGACAATCCAGATTTAGCTGAAGATTGGGGTTTCTGAGGCGGGAGGGATGAAACTTGATTTTTTGAGAGGCAGATCAGCGCAGAGAGGCAGATCAGTCCTCTGCCAGACCCACGCAGGCCTATGTATCTACTGCGTAGAGGCAGCTGGGGTTTCACTAGTTTCTGATCCGGATCAGCAGGGACTTGCAGTGTGAGGTAAAACTCACTATTTTATCTGTCTGCCGAGGATTTTTCTCTATTGGGTGAGCTTGATTTTGGCACCCTAGTTGTACTCAGAATACTGCTGCTTAATAATACAAACCCTTAGATCTGCGGCACCAGTTTACCCACATTGGGTTTTTCTGGGCACAATTGTCCAAAAATAAGTGTGTCCATTGTGTGATTGCTTCATTCATTTTTCAGTTCTTGATCTGTATATCGGTGTAGGCTGCTTAGTATTTGCATTAATGTTTTACTGAAGTATTCAGAAAATAACTTGTTAAATGTAAAATACAAGTAGGTAATGCAAATCAGTAAACTGCAGTAGGATTTCTGTATGGTTAGATTCAGAAATTTTCACACTTCCAACGACCCTCTTACACCATTGCTACATCATTTCAGCCTCATTTGGATGGCTTATCTTACACTTTATGAGCTATTTGGTGGGCTTGTCATCAAAGTAATATTATTTTTCACATGAAAATATTTTTAGGGGCATCTTAGGCTAATTCAAACTCTTAGAGGCTCATATAAATAAAGTAGAGCCTGATTTTTATCAAACGTCATCATCACTTCTTGGATCTCTCTCTTGAGAATTTCACACTTTTTCCTTGGAATGTCTACTAGAGCTCTTTTGATGCATTTCGATATTTTTGGGAGATGAAATTTTGTTCTCTCTTAGAGCCACTATCTTGATCCTGGATTGGAAATATCTCTTGCTATTTATAAGTGCCTTATGTTGAAATTTTTTCATGTAATAATGTCTTATGTGTGGAAATCTTGCAACTAGCTAGTTCTTTTTATGCCCTAATTATCGAATATCATTGAAAATATTGTTAGATTGCAAATTTGTGCATGTTACTCGTTGAATGGCAAGTAGATGAATGTTTCTAGTGGAATAGAACTTGTTTTTCTTCCATAAAGGTCCATTGATCTTGGGTGGGTAAATGCTAAAGAGTGATAGCTAGGGCATCACAGTTTAGCCTCCTTGAAGACAATTTTTAGCCGAATATCAAATCACATAGACTCCATAGCCCAAGGGGAAGGCACTAATCCGAGAAAACTTGGTGATAACCCCCTTTTTCTTCTCCTCTTTCTAACTTTTGGCCTTAACCCTAGACAACTAGGTAGGGGTTGATGCGAATTGCATTAGAGGGGTGACTTTGGAAAACCATTTGGACAGGCTACCACACTGGTGTTTTCTCTAGCCCTCCAAATTTGAGGCAATTCTCTCGGTTGGATTGTGTGAAAACTCAAGCCCTAGTTGCTTCCTGAAAATCATCTTAAACGTCGTCTTGGTAAGAGGTCTTCTTGAGGGTTTTTGCACATAGTATTCAGTAGAATAAATCATTCAAAACCCTTTCCCTACACATACCTTGACCTAGTGAGCTCTTTGGAGGGTCGCCTCCCACGGTTATTCATAAACCCTAGGTCTCGTGTGGTCCCATTCTACGCTTCTCAAAAATAGCAAAAGCCTATTTGAAAAAGCATATATCATACAAAGCTTATTGAGAGGTCCTAATCATCTTGGGAGCCTTGACCTTAGGCCTCCTTGTCATCATTGAATATCATTAGCCCTAGGTCTAGGTCTCCTCATAGGTCTCTTTTGGAGAGCCATTTGCTTCCTTTGAAGGATTGAGCCTTCATTCTGAGCCTCTCCTTTGAATGGACCTTGGAAACCACGCTATACCTTGTTATTGATCCTATCATCATTGGTGATTTCCCGCATACCGAGACTCTTCCCATCGGTGAAAGTCCATAAAGAGCGGGGGACACTGACTGAGGTGACAATGGGTCTTTGTCCCATTGTTGTCATTTGGTCTAGTAGTTGTCCCTCCTAGGACCCCTGCTAGATTGTGTGGCAACAAGTCTCACCCCTTTGTATTTGCTTCATTTCAATTCAGAGAAAGAGAGAGTAGAGAAACTTCTCTTTCTAGCTGGGTTTCTCCCTAAAGGGTTTCCCAAGTCATATTTTGGAGTTATTTTTTATCTGTTCTTTTATTTACGCGTTTTATATATTGCATGCATAAGCAAAAAATAGTAAATAAATTCATAAATATAAGGAATATTAACCCACATAGTATAGATTTTGGATTTCAATATATTTTTATCAATTCTGTTGTAATGAACTATCCAGTGGAATATCCTCGGCACTTTGCGGATCACTTTAGGAAGAGAAAACCATGGCAACTTTGCATTCATATAGACACAAACTTAAGAGGTCAAAATTCTTGGGGATTTATTCCAATTCATTAAATATGTGTGAAAAGTGTACTAAAAGAGACTATTGGATGAGTATTCATTTTCAAGATGGGAGGTCAACTGTTTTTGACGATTTCTTATAATTAGTTATCTGGCTAAATGAAAATTGTACCAAAAAAGGTCAAGATTGGGTTGGTGCATACCTTTTGTTGGTTATTGACTTCAGCTTTTGATGAAACTAGTTGTTCTTGAGCTTTGTACATTTCATTTTTCACAAGGACAATTATACCAGAGAAAATAAACGTAGAGATTTGCTAGCAAGTGTATGCTGAATAGTTGTGTGAGAATTTGTTCTTTATTCTCCATTTAGAATTAGAAAAGTGTGGTTTGGTTTGGTTTATGCACTGTTGCTTACTTGCATATAAGGACTAGTGCATGAATATGGAAGCTCCATAATTGCAATGATGATAAGAATGGAAGGCCAGTTTCTTTGAAGAGTACTAAGAAAATATAGAAAAAAAAGACATTAACATTTGCAATTGACCAAAATGTAATGCATATGATAGCTATTGTAGAATCTATGGGATGATAATATTTTGAATGTGATAAACTGTTATTTATGGAGCTTTGAGAGTTTTAATTTTGTTCGTGTGTCAAGAAGGATCGAATCAAGGGAAAAGATATGAAGCTCTTCTGCTGGATGCAGGAGGGACACTGTTGCAGACAGTGAAGCCCATTGAAGAGACATATGCAACTATTGGTTCAAAATATGGTAAGGTGAAGTGTTCTTTGGGGCATTGGGAAACCTTTGAATTATTGGCATGTTTTATGCTATATATTAGTTAATGTATTAGTGGTATGATATAAATTGTATGAAAACTGTTCTTTTTTACTGCTGCTTTTGTTGTCTGTACATGATGTGGGACTTAATGGTAAGAATTTGCTGAAGATGATTATAATTTTAAATTTACAGCCCTGTAAATGATATGTGAAAGAATTTGTTCCCTGTGCATAAGAGTGATACCATCAGATATTGATGCAATTTCATATTATAGCTAGTAAAACTGGCTCTAGCTCGAGAGACCCATAAATATGATTGGTCTCTGGACATTAAATTCTTGAGCATTAGTGGCCTGGAATCATGCAAACCAGCTATATAATTGGGAGTTTAGGTTGCCTTAGTATGTTTGTTTCATTTTCATGAATATTATTGGTGAGATGAGTTTTAATTACATTGTTTGGCAAAAGGGATGGGATAGTGTTAAATTTAGATAGACATGGAATGTTCTATGCTTAATGCAAATTTACTTCAATCTTTCTTAGACCCGATTCAATTTAGCAATCACATAAACATGAAAGTAAAATGCTGATAGAACACAATAATAGATCAACAAAAGACAAGCCAATAATATAGATCAGATTTTACAATTCTTCTTGTCCATCAAAGATAGAGATTAGTGTGCATTACGTTAGTCAACAGGATGCATCAGCCAGCAAAGTCTTTCTCAACATTAGATCAGCCAACCCTCCAAGTGTCACACCCAGCCCTCAAAGACAGCTCATCAAAAGTTAACTCTGTTCAACAGAAAGTCAGCGCATAAAAGTCAACGCAGAAAGTCAACGCTGCAGATTTAGGGCTTCGGCCAAAGTCAATGTTCAGCCTCGATTTTTGTGCCCAGAAATACGGCCTTCAAAACAGAATTTCTGCAAAGTTTGAGGTCAAAACATCAAGGGTTGACCACGGTCAACGCTGGTCAACGCACAACAAACAACCCTAAAACAGTCTGCAAACTTTACCCAGCTTCAGCTTTGCACGTGTGCGAAAAAGAGGCCTTCAAAGGCTGATCGAATCAATCAGATCACCAGAGAGAATGTGTGATGAGTTGATGAGCAAATGATCTCCAAGTCTCTCCAATTTATATCCATCAGTGAGGGTGTGTGACACATCTATTATGCTTGTGAGCCTACATTACAAATCTGGGCGACCTGGCACATTTGTGGAAAATAAAATCAAAATATATGTTTTGCTCATCCAAACAAGATGATTTTTAGATCAATCTTGCACCTCTCCGAAAGAGGAATCCAACAAAAATACAATCATTATCATATGAGCAGTGCAACATGGAGTTTGGACCTAGTTTCCCAAAATTAACACTCCCTCTCAACTAGGGCGAACTCCATCTGTCCACCTGTGCCATCCAGAGATCAGCACCATCATGTACTATCGTATAGCATCGTGCGTCATCCTGCCGTAACTTGATTTGCTGGTTCTTCTTTTAAATAGAACAAAAGGTGAGTCACAGAGACATCACGCTCAGCTGACCCGAAGTCAGCTTAGAGGTTAAAACCTCTCTTGGACTCAAAAAGAGTTTCATACTAACCCGAAGTTAGTTTAGAGGTAAAAACCTCATCAGAATTGATCCCAGATCAAGGTGTTGGACATGTGCCATCCTAGACATAGAGAGTATGACAAACTCCGATGCGTCCATCGGTCTTGCTATTGGTCTCTATCCACATTTCCCACCTCATTGGCCAAATGAGAGGTACTTCCCATGAGTCCGAAACTCCATGGGTAGGATGCGTGCGGGGCATAGATCAAAGAGACGTGAACCAACTCAATATCGTAATGGTGGGGCAGAAGCACAACAAGGTTCGACAAGCCTAGTCCCGTGTGTGCTTATAGCTCCAAGAAGCTATCCCCAAGCCCCTTGGAGCTCCTAGAGCTCATAGTCCAACTCAAGCGGGACCCTCACAATAGGGTCTTTCCACAATTCCAAGCTTCTCATGAAGGTTAGGAACTTGACCTTCCCTAGGGGCTTCGTGAGAATGTCTGCTACCTTTTCATCAGTTCCTATTTGATCGAGTCTTACTACCTCGTTGTACCATATCCCGGATAAAGTGGTACCTGATATCAATATGCTTGGATCGATCATGGAACATAGGATTCTCAGAAAGACGAATCCCACTTGGTTATCACAAGGATAACAGTGGTATCTAGCACATGCCCAAACAACTCACTAAAGAGCTTTCACAACCAAACAACTTCACAACAGGCCATACTCGCTGCAATGTATTCTGCCTCAGCGGTGCTCAAAGCTACCGACTTCTGCTTCCTGCTTATCCAAGATATCGAAGTAGAACCCAAGGTGAAGCAACATCTAGATGTGCTATTGCGATCCACCACACTGCCAGCCCAATCGACATCAGTATATCCATGGAGTCTCAAACTCCCGACACTGTATCTCAACCCATGGTTGATTGTGCCTCGAAGATATCTCAATAGATTCTTGGCACCAATCCAGTGAATGTGATGAGGATCAACCATATGTTGACTTAAAGTGTTCACTGCAAAACATACGTCCGGACGGGAGTTCACTAGGAACATCAGGGTCCCCACGAGTTGTCGATACTCGGTGGGATTTCCCATCTCGGGCCCAACAACGTTTCCACACAACTTCTTAAAGTTGAGTTTCATCGGCGTTGACACAGACTTACAGTCCACCAAACCAAATCTCTCCAACAACTTCACAACATATTTTCCTTGAGAAAGGAAAATCTCGCCTGACCTTTGCCAGACCTCCAAGCCTAGGAAGTAATGCATCAGTCCTAGGTCTTTTATCTCAAATTCGGAAGCTAGCTCCCTCTTAAACTGATGAATGAGAGGGTCAGCACCTGTCAAAAAGACATGGTCCACATAGAGAACTAGAATGAGAGGCCTTTCTCTATCAACCTTAAAATAAAGTTTTGGATCAGAATTACTTCGAGTGAAGCCCAGCTTCATCAAGTAGCTGTCTATCCTTTCATACGAAGCCCTGGGGGCTTGCTTCAACCCATAGAGGGCTTTCTTCAACCTGCATACATAGTTGTCTTTATCTTGGACTTCGAACCCCAGAGGTTCCTCCACATACACCTCTTCCTTTATTGAACCATGCAGAAAAGCAATCTTCACTTCTATTTGATGGAGACTCCATCCTTGCGTTGCAGCAAGGGAAATGATAGATTGGATGGTGGTATAGCGGGCCACAAGTGCAAATATGTCATCATAATCTATGCCTTCTTTTTGAGAGAAGCCTCGGGCAACAAATCTTGCCTTGTACGTTTCAACACTACCATCAGATCCATGCTTGATCTTATAGAGCCATTTCGAGGTGACAATAGATTTGTCCTCTGGTCTCAGGACCACTTCCCAGACATCATTTTTCATAATGGACTCATATTCTTCGTGCATAGTATCCTTTCAAACTTGACATTTTACGACTTCTTCAAATGATCCAGGCTCAAATTGTACAATTGTACTCATGGCTGCTAGATACCCTTGGTATCTATTCGGCTTCTTGCTTTCACGGAATGTCCCCCTTGGGGCAATATGTTTCTCAACATCTTTGAGAGTATCCTTGAGCCATGAGGGTCTTCTTTTATTTGAAGGAGGTGGATCAATAGGATCCATATGTCCTTCAACATCGGGCATTGGTTCATCCTTCGGTTCTTCCTGCTTCCCTGCTTCTTCATCTTCTTTGTCTTCCTTGGAGCTAGGAAGATTTCTTACTTTTTTGAGGGAAGCCTGTTCATCGAAGGTGACATTGTGTAATATTTCCACTTCTCTTTGACCAGGCACATATATTCTATATGTCTTCGAAGTTTCACTGTAGCCCACAAGCATTCCATTCTTTCTAGAAGCATCCAACTTGCTTCTCTTTTGTTTCGGCACATGAAATTAAACAGGACAACCAAAAACTCTAAAATGAGAAACATCAAGTTTCTTACCAGAGCAGGCTCAAAATATGGTAAGGTGAAGTGTTCTTTGGGGCATTGGGAAACCTTTGAATTCTTGGCATGTTTTATGCTATATATTAGTCAATGTATTAGTGGTATGATATAAATTGTATGAAAACTGTTTTTTTTACTGTTGCTTTTGTTGTCTGTACATGATGTGGGACTTAATGGTAAGAATTTGCTGAAGTTGATTATAATTTTAACCCTACAGCCCTGTAAATGATATGTGAAAGAATTTGTTCCCTGTGCATAAGAGTGATACCATCAGATATTGATGCAATTTCATATTATAGCTAGTAAAACTGGCTCTAGCTCGAGAGACCCATAAATATGATTGATCTCTGGACATTAAATTCTTGAGCATTAGTGGCCTGGAATCATGCGAACCAACTATATAGTTGGGAGTTTAGGTTGCCTTAGTATGTTTGTTTCATTTTCATGAATATTATTGGTGAGATGAGTTTTAATTACATTGTTTGGCAAAAGGGATGGGATAGTGTTAAATTTAGATAGACATGGAATGTTCTATGCTTAATGCAAATTTACTTCAATCTTTCTTAGACTCGATTCAATTTAGCAATCACATAAACATGAAAGTAAAACGCTGATAGAACACAATAATAGATCAACAAAAGACAAGCCAATAATATAGATTAGATTTTACAATTCTTCTTGTCCATCAAAGATAGAGAATAGTGTGCATTACGTTAGTCAACAGGATGCATCAGCTAGTAAAGTCTTTCTCAACATCAGATCAGCCAACCCTCCAAGTGTCACACCTAGCCCTCAAAGACAGCTCATCAAAAGTCAACGCTGGTCAACAGAAAGTCAGCGCATAAAAGTCAACGCAGCAAATTTAGGGCTTCGGCCAAAGTCAATGTTCAACCTCGATTTTTGTGCCCAGCAATACGGCCTTCAAAACGGAATTTCTGCAAAGTTTGAAGGTCAAAACATCAAGGGTTGACCACGGTCAACGCTGGTCAACGCACAACAAACAACCCTAAAACAGTTTGCAAACTTTACCCCGCTTTAGCTTTGCACGTGTGAGAGAAAGAGGCCTTCAAAGGCTGATCAAACCAATCAGATCACCAGAGAGAATGTGTGATGAGTTGATGAGAAAATGATCTCCGAGTCTCTCCAATTTATATCCATCAGTGAGGGTGTGTGACACATCTATTATGCTTGTGAGCCTACATTACAAATCTGGGCGACCTGGCACATTTGTGGAAAATAAAATAAAAATATATGTTTTGCTCATCCAAACAAGATGATTTTTAAATCAATCTCGCACCTCTCCGAAAGAGGAATCCAACAAAAATACAATCATTATCATATGAGCAGTGCAACATGGAGTTTGGACCTAGTTGCCCAAAATTAACACTCTCTCTCAACTAGGGTGAACTCCATTTGTCCACCTGTGCCATCCAGAGATCAGTATCATCATGTACTATCATATAGCATTGTGCGTCATCCTGCCATAACTTGCTTTGCTGGCTCTTCTTTTAAATAGAACAAAAGGTGAGTCACAGAGACATCACGCTCAGCTGACCCGAAGTCAGCTTAGAGGTTAAAACCTCTCTTGGACTCAAAAAGTGTCTTATACTAACTCGAAGTTAGTTTAGAGGTAAAAACCTCATCAGAATTGATCCCAGATCAAGGTGTTGGACATGTGCCATCCTAAACATAGAGAGTATGACAAACTCCGATGCGTCCATCGGTCTTGCTATTGGTCTCTATCCACATTTCCCACCTCATTGGCCAAATGAGAGGTACTTCCCATGAGTTCGAAACTCCATGGGTAGGATGCGTGCGGGGCATAGATCAAAGAGAGGTGAACCAACTCAATATCATAACAATGGGGCAGAAGCACAACAAGGTTCGACAAGCCTAGTCCCGTGTGTGCTTATAGCTCCAAGAAGCTATCGCCAAGCCCCTTGGAGCTCCTAGAGCTCATAGTCCAACTCAAGCGGGACCCTCACAATAGGGTCTTTCCACGATTCCAAGCTTCTCATGAAGGTTAGGAACTTGACCTTCCCCAGGGGCTTTGTGAGAATGTCTGCTACCTTCTCATCAATTCCTATATGATCGAGTCTTACTGCCTCATTGTACCATATCCCGGATAAAGTGGTACCTGATATCAATATGCTTGGATCAATCGTGGAACATAGGATTCTCAGAAAGACGAATCCCACTTTGTTATCACAAAGGATAACATCGGTATCTAACACATGCCCAAACAACTCACTAAAGAGCTTTCACAACCAAAAAACTTCACAACAGGCCATACTCGCTGCAATGTATTCGGCCTCAGTGGTGCTCAAAGCTACCGACTTCTGCTTCCTGCTTATCCAAGATTTCGAAGTAGAACCCAAGGTGAAGCAACATCCAGATGTGCTATTGCGATCCACCACACTGCCAGACCAATCGACATCAGTATATCCATGGAGTCTCAAACTCCAGACAGTGTATTTCAACCCATGGTTGATTGTGCCCCGAAGATATCTCAATAGATTCTTGGCACCAATCCAGTGAATGTGATGAGGATAAACCATATGTTGACTTAAAGTGTTCGCTACAAAACATACGTCTAGACGGGAGTTCACTAGGAACATCAGGGTCCCCACGAGTTGTCGATACTCGGTGGGATTTCCCATCTCAGGCCCAACAATATTTCCACACAACTTCTTAAAGTTGAGTTTCATTGGCGTTGACACAGACTTACAGTCCACCAAACCAAATCTCTCCGGCAGCTTCACAACATATTTTCCTTGAGAAAGGAAAATCTCGCTTGGCCTTTGCCAGACCTCCAAGCCTAGGAAGTAATGCATCAGTCCTAGGTCTTTTATCTCAAATTCGGAAGCTAGCTCCCTCTTAAACTGATGAATGAGAGGGTCAGCACCTGTCAAAAAGACATGGTCCACATAGAGAACTAGAATGAGAGGCCTTTCTCTATCAACCTTAAAATAAAGTTTTGGATCAGAATTACTTCGAGTGAAGCCCAGCTTCATCAAGTAGCTATCTATCCTCTCATACCAAGCCCTGGGGGCTTGCTTCAACCCATAGAGGGCTTTCTTCAACCTGCATACATAGGTGTCTCTATCTTGGACTTCAAACCCCAGAGGTTCTTCCACATACACCTCTTCCTTTATTGAACCATGCAGGAAAGCAATCTTCACTTCTATCTGATGGAGACTCCATCCTTGCGTTGCAGCAAGGGAAATGATAGATCAGATGGTGCTATAGCGGGCCACAGGTGCAAATATGTCATCATAATCTATGCCTTCTTTTTGAGAGAAGCCTCGGGCAACAAATCTTGCCTTGTACGTTTCAACACTACCATCAGATCCATGCTTGATCTTATAGAGCCATTTCGAGGTGACAATAGATTTGTCCTCCAGTCTCAGGACCATTTCCCAGACATCATTTTTCATAATGGACTCATATTCTTCGTGCATAGTATCCTTTCAAACTTGACGTTTTATGACTTCTTCAAATGATCCAAGCTCAAATTGTACAATTGTACTCATGGCTGCTAGATACCCTTGGTATCTATTCGGCTTCTTGCTTTCACGAAATGTCCCCCTTGGGGCAATATGTCTCTCGGCATCTTCGAGAGTATCCTTGAGCCATGAGGGTCTTCTTTTATTTGAAGGAGGTGGATCAATAGGATCCATAGGTCCTTCAACATCGGACATTGGTTCATCCTTCGGTTCTTCCTGCTTCCCTGCTTCTTCATCTTCTTTGTCTTCCTTGGAGCTAGTAAGATTTCTTACTTTCTTGAGGGAAGCTTGTTCATCGAAGGTGACATTGTGGAATATTTCTACTTCTCTTTGACCAGGCACATATATTCTATATGTCTTCGAAGTTTCACTGTAGCCCACAAACATTCCATTCTTTCTAGAAGCATCCAACTCGCTTTTCTTTTGTTTCGGCACATGAAATTAAACAGGACAACCAAAAACTCTAAAATGAGAAACATCAGGTTTCTTACCAGAGCAGACTTCTTTGGGAGTCTTGGAGTCTAGAGCAAAATGTGGGCATCTATTTTGAACGTACACAACAATGCTCGCAACTTCTCCCCATAGAAACTTCAGAATACCTTGGTCATATAGCATGGCGTGGGCAACTTTCACAATGGTCTTGTTCTTTCTTTCAGCAACACCATTTTGTTCAGGAGTATACACAGTTGTGGTCTCCCTCTTAATGCCAACTTCATTGCAAAAGTCATTGAACTCATTTGACTCATACTCAGTCCCATTGTCGGTCCTCAAAACTTTGATTCTCTTCTCGGTTTGATTTTCCACCAAGGCCTTGAAGGTACGAAACCATTTGAATGCTTCGTCCTTCTTCTTCAAGAAATATATCCAGGTCTTACAGGAGAAGTCATCTGTAAAAGTCATATAATAGGAACATCCTCCCAAGGATGTCACGGGCAGCATATCAGATAAATCAGAATGTATCAATTGCAAGATATCAGTTGTCTTTGTGACACTTGAGGAGAATGGTCCCTTTGTATGCTTCCCTTCGGCACAACCTTGACATATACCTTCATGATCATCTTTAAATTTGGGCATCCCTGTCGCTACCTTCCTTGCTTCGGGAAGGGCTTTGTAATGAAGTTGTGCAAACCTTTGGTGCTATAACTCTATTTGAAGAGTTGTATCACATGACATAGCCCCCAATGGACTTCCTCCAACTTGGTAGAGTGTATCAACTCTAAAACCAATAGTAAGAGCTTCCTTGAAGTTCTTCTTCCAGATGCGTACCTTTCCATCAACGGATGCCACCTTGAACCCTTTGTCTTCCATTGCTGAAATAGACACAAGGTTCTTCTTCAAATCAGGTATGTACAACACATCTTGTAAACGAAGGACTTGACCTTGAGATAGATGAAGGGTCACAATCCCTGTCCCTTTAACGGGATATGTGGCATTATCTCCAAGGATAATTTCTAGATTAGTATCCTTCTCAATCAAATCAGAGAGGGCTTCTTTATAGCCAGTGAGGTGCCTTGAAGCATCACTATCAATCAACCAGACATCCAGGGTGTCGGGAGTAGATGCAACAGAGAGGGCAGATACAAGAATAAATTCATTTTTCTTATTATCAACAACATTAGACTCATCGTACCTGGAATTTCTTGACCTCTTGAAAGGTTGCTCATTTCCACTACGATCAGAGGGAGCCTTCCCTTTTCCTTTGAGCCTGTTGTTCCTTTGATTGCCATTCCCCCTGGAGTTGTTGTTTTCATCATCCTCGGGAGAGTCCCTTCTATTAGGGCACTCCCTTGCATAGTGACCAAACTTGTTACAAGTGTACCATATTCCCTTCCTTCCTTTGGGCCCCTCTCTTCCATGGTTTTGATTTCTTGGACCACCATTGTTCCTCTTCTTTGCATGAGCGATGAAGGCAATAGGGTCACCTCCATTTCCATTAGAGGGATGATCTCTCTCCATCATTCTTGTCTCCTCTTAAGTGCATCTCGTCAAAATTTCATCAAAATCAGGAATCACGTTATTATTATGAATAGTGGTATTGAATACATACCAATCATGGGGGAGACCTCCAAGCACAATGAGAACCATCTCTCGATCAACTATTTCTTTTCCAATAGCTAGAAGATTGTTCCTGATTTCAACGAGCCTCATAAAATTGGATTGAATGGATTCATCCTTGCCCTTCTTGATATTCTTCAATTGATTCTTGAAGAAAAGAACTTGATTAGCATTGCTAGCCCTGAACATGCTAACCAGCTTATCATACATCTCTTTAGATGTGCTCAGCTCAAAAATGTATGCAACCAAGTGCTTATGAATAGAATCCCGGATAATCATTTTTTCTTTGATTTCCCCTTTTCTATACTTCGTCTTTGTGGCAGCAGGTGCATTTGATGGAGGCTCATGAATCTTCCCCTACACATAGTCCATGACATCTTGATCTTCTAATGCCAAATCCAAGGACATCTTCCATGCATGATAATCAGATTTATCAGTCAATTTATCATCAGACTTGAAACCCTTATAGGTTGAGGAGGCCATTGGTCCTTGATAGGATTTCTTCTTCGGTGATTGCTTTTCACACTAGCTTGGGCTTTGTCTTCACCTCAACTCTGATACCATGTTAAATTTAGATAGACATGGAATGTTCTATGCTTAATGCAAATTTACTTCAATCTTTCTTAGGCCCGATTCAATTTAGAAATCACATAGACATGAAAGTAAAATGTTGATAGAGCACAATAATAGATCAACAGAACTTAGAAGACAAGCCAATAATATAGATAAGATTTTACTATTCTTCTTGTCCAGCAAAGATAGAGAATAGTGTGCGTTATGGTAGTCAACAGGATGCATCAACCAACAAAGTCTTTCTCAACATCAGATCAGCCAACCCTCCAAGTGTCACACACAACCCTCAAAGACACCTCATCGAAAGTCAATGTTTGTCAACAGAAAGTCAATGTAGAAAGTCAATGCTATAGATTTAGGGCTTCGGTCAAAGTCAACGTTCAACCTCGATTTTTGTGCCCAACAATATGACCTTCAAAAATTGGAATTTCTACAAAGTTTGGAGGTCAAAACATCAAGGGTTGACCACGGTCAACGCTGGTCAATGCACAGTAAACAACCCTAAAACAATCCGCAAACTTTACCCAGCTTCAGCTTCGCACGTGTGAGAGAAAGAGGCCTCCAAAGGCTGATCGAACCAGTCAGATCACAAGAGAGAATGTGTGATGAGTTGATGAGCAAATGATCTTCAAGTCTCTCCAATTTATATCCATCAGTGAGGGTGTGTGACACATCTATTAGGCACATGAGCCTACATTACAAGTCTGGTCGACCTTGCACATTTGTGGAAATAAAATCAAAATATATGTTCTGCTCATCCAAACAAGATGATCTTTAGATCAATCTTGCACCTCTCCGAAAGAGGAATCCAACAAAAATATTGTAATATTCCCATTTTTGGTGACACCTACGACAGGGCCAGGATGGTCTTCCAGAGTTAGGAGCAGATAGGTCACAGGTACAGATTGGTGTTATCAGCGGGCTCAGGAGCTTTTCAGAGGAGTTTTGAGGAGTTTTCATGGTGTCCGGAGGCATTCGCTTGATATCCTCCATCATCCGAGCAGTTTGGCTTTCGTTCCGATGTATTCTGATAACTTTCGGAAATTTGAGTTATTTACGGGCTTAACTCAGCTGATTATGCTCAAGGTGGCATTCCGGGAGGAATACATGATGGAACACCTTAGTGTAATAGCTCATTGGAACCGGGACGAGAATACCTACATGGTGGGACAGTTAGACACAAATTTTAGTGACTGGAGGAGGCATGGTAGCCGATTTACCCTTTTCGGCATTAAAAAAGAATATTTTAATAAAAGGGAAAAGTGCTCCATGAATAAAATAATAATAAAATAATTCTCTAGAAGGCTCCAAGGGATCTATAAAAGAAAGGGAGGAGGCCATTGGGAGACATCTTTGGAGGAGATCATTTACTTGTGTATGAGAGGTTTGAGGATGTGGTTCTCTACTTCAGCCGTAGCCCCAGGACGGAAACCCTCGAGTGATTTGTGAATGTTGGACGGAAACCCAATACTCTTGAGGAGACTTCACTTAGAAGTTTCACAGGGCTTCAGAGATCGGCGTGAGGATCATCCAGATCTTCAACTTGGGCTTCATCATCTTTAGTGGATTCAGTGGTAGCTATTGCTGGAGGGAGAGTGCAACAGTTCAATTTTGGGAGGCCAGCGCCGTATAGCAGTGCAACAGATTGTATTGTTGGCCAGTTTTCTATCTCAGCACTTTTTGGGTCAGATCTATATGTAAACCCCTCTTATTATTTATAATAAACGCTGAGATTTCTCCTGTTCTAGGTGGTATTCGATTGCAGTATTTATGTGTTTAATTTTACATGGCAATCTTCTGTTGAATAAATGTTGATTTTTCGGTATAATTTGGGGTTTTAGTAAATTTCTGCAATTTTAGTTAAAATATCCCATTTGGGATATTACAGTGGTATCAAAGCCTTGGTCTTGGCTCAGCCGTGGGTTTCAGTTTTGATTGAGGTTGTTCGAAGGTTTATTCTGAATGTGCCAAAGTTTAAGACGGGGCCACATTTGCAATCAATGTCTGAATTTCGGGTCATTAGATCGAAATCAATTTATTGAAAGGGTTCCATTAATTTTTTTCAAAAATGGCGTGAAGGCATAAAATCTGGGTAGCAGGCAAGGAAGTGCAGCCCACCAAGGGACATTCTTTGAAGCAGATTCACGCTTCAGGATTATTATTTTTGACCTTAGTTCAATTCATAGTGAGAGACATCCACGCAGAGCTTCAGCTTCACTTTTATCTCAGGGTTTACTAATTCCAAGCCGTCTTAGTTATGAGCATGAAGGGCTCGTCTCTTGGCCTGAAAAACAATATACAGTAGGAGAACCTGCAGATAATGAATTTATGAAACGCGAACGAGGACATATTTGCTAAATATTTTATCGAGAGCCTGTTCTAGCAAAACGCTGAGTTTAAGGAATCGAATCGAACATTGTGGTTGGGCCTGTGTATTCATGAAGGTCGATCAACTGATACATATCTCTGTTTAAGTGCGTTGTTGGTGTTGAAGGTGTCTTTGATCGTGTTAACCTCTGCGAACAACTTTCCTCTAGCAGCAGAGAAGCAGAAAAATGAGCGGATTTCCCCTCTTGTAGCTGGCAATCGTGCCCACTATGAAATTAAGGGACAAATAGAGTGCATCTGGAAATATTTCCAAATGATGGTAAAAGACTGACTCTGTTAGAAGCTCGAGAAGGTCTTCCACTCATTGTAGATCATTATAGCAGATCACGCCGGTGGGCCAAAATCTGACGAGTTGTCGGCTAAGTGGCTATCGAGCCTTGCTGAACTAAATTTCCTATTCGAACGAGAGTCCAACAGCTGATCGATAAAGTAGTTTTTTCTGAGCGCGAGTTGCCACAAAGAAGAAAATTCCAGATTGGGATCCCGATTGTAACAAATGCGTGCAAGCATCATTGGGCACCAGGAATAGACGTTGCGACAATGCGTGATAGAAAGATGCACATAGCTCTTGTGCGTTCATACCTTGAAGTGCGGGGTCTAGTGAAGACGTCTGCTCAGCCGGTTTGATGGAACAGGGTGTTGGAGGCCGATGGACATCGTGTTGCCGCCATCGAGAGCCATGAGCGAAGTCATGATCTTTGTGGCCAATTGAATTTGGGCATTAAAATCATAACCTATGCGAGCGGTCAAACGGAACCAAGTCGCATTACTTAGTGGGGAAGCCAACCTCCGGATCATGCCACCACAGTAACCGGGTTGCGCTAGTGATGCTGAGGGATGCACCGATATACGACATCAGAAGTTGTGGTGTAGGGGTCAAATTCTTGGTGTACCGTCAAACTAGGGGTCGGATTAGATTCGAATCAAAATGCCAAAATTGTTGGGTGCTTTGTACCTGGAATAGCGTATTCATCGGTGGGGTCTCTAAGCGAGCAATCCTGATCCTGTGCAAGTCGTGCTTTGGGCATTCATGTGGCAGAGAATTTACCCATATAAATATATCAAGTTCTGTGTTTTAATTCCAGAATTGTGCAAATTCCAGGTTTGCGTTTTGTTCACTGTGTTGTATTTACCGCTAATTTTCTTTTAGAAGTGGGTAGACAGGAAGCATTAATAATTGATTCCTGAGTGTATAACGGTGGTGTAATGGGTAGCATTGTTAACCAGTGGGTTGTTTTTGTAAAGATCTGGTTAATGATTAAGTTCTGAAAATTGAGGTCTATCAGAGACAAAAAAAGAAAAAGAAAAAAAGAAGAAGAAGAAGAAAAAGAATACCTACAGTAAACAGAGAACAAATCATCTACAATACTTTGGAGCAACCTTGTCAAAACACCACCCTAAACTAGAATCCATTAAACTCAGAAAAACCAGTGCCCATTTTCCTAGTGATTCTGAGCAAACTTGTAGTGATTCTGTGGAGAGTGCATGGTTGAGCTGCTCTGTCTTACTGTGATCAGAGAAATGAAGCAGTCTTGAGAATAAGTGTCAGAAAAATAGTGTCCTATCATGAATGAATTTAGAGCTTTTTGAGGGTTGTAAGCTAAGATTGCTTGAGGTGCTTGTATCTTATGATCGTTAGCCGTATATGTTGTGCATGGCTAAGAGGGAAATTCACTACTGATTGTAGTTGAAATCTTATATTTGACACCAGCATATATGTGTCACCTATAGCAGTATGTATATGAACTGTTTGTTAAGAAAGACAGCAAACTCAGAAAAACAGTGATCTTTTCATTGGTTGAACCATGGAGGGATTCCTAAACAGATTGATGAAAATAAAAATAGAAGTTGGTTCCTTAAACCACCATGCATTAGAAGACCATAAAACAAAGCCAAACAACAACCCTTTTCAAGAGGAATTTATGCCATCCTTCAAAAAGGACAGCCAAAAGATTTGCAGGAAGAATTGGGGATTGGTCACAAAATTTTTGCACTTGGGACAGATCTGAAACACATGAAGATGTCATGGAGAGTTTTGTCCAAACTAGAAGAATTTAATGAACTCATGTCTACAATAGACCAAGCAGAAGGGAAGAAGCTGATTTGGGCTCTAAAGCCTGCTATGCTTGCTTTCATACAGCCCAAATTCTTGGATGAACCTTGTGAAGGGGTCACACTTCCAGTTGCAGCTTGCCTCAGTAACATCATGAAATTGACTGCACCTGTAGCCCCATATAATGATGATGTTATGAGGAGGATTATGAGGTTGATTGTAGAGACTTTTCAGGAATTGGACAACAGTGCAGGCTCTACCTTTGGGAAGAAGCTTGAGATTCTATGGAGTATGGCCACAATCAAGACTTATGTCATCATGTTTGACCTTGAGTGTGATGACCTGATTTTGCAGATGTTCCAATGCTTCTTCAGCATTAGGAGACATCATCCTGATACTGTCATAGCACACATGCAATCCATTTTGTCGTCATGTATGAGAGACCATGGGACCATTGGCCGAGAGTTGCAGACCTGGTTGTTGAGCATTTGGAGGAGAGAGCAGTTGGTCTCACCTGCTGTTTATGAGCTAGCCCAAGGGCTGGTTGAGAAGAATATTGGGCTATTCAGGAGAGAGTTGATCAGGGAGGAGCTGCTCTAGTTTGGTGGTTCAGGCAGTAGAAATGAGCTGAGGAGGAAGGGACTTTGCTTCATTTGCAAAGAACCTTGGGGGCCTGATCACTCATGCTTGAGTGATGCAGCTGATGTGGCGGAGGCAGGACAGGAGGGCATTCCTTCCGTATGCCAGAGTGAGGATTCTTCTTCAGATGAGTCCATGGGATCATATGAGGATGCTTCTGGGGAGCGAGAGCAGCCATGCAGAGATGGTGACAGTAGACCAGAGCTGTGTTCTAGTGTGTAGGGTGAGCAGTCAGGGGACTGTATAGGAGATACTCTGGGTGATGAGTCCCTTGTGACGATTCAGCCGAAGCAGCATATGATGGAGCCTGAGTTAGCAGAGGAGGACCCTGTTCACATCATGCATGATATTCCTTTGGGGGAGAGCCAGATGGGCGCCCACATTGAGCCGATGAGGGATATGCGGCTAACATTGGGGTCAGCCATAGAGGTGGAGCAGTCAAATGCATTGACATCGAGTGCGGTGATGGCATCTACAGATCCATATCCTTTGGAGATGTTGGAGGTTGATGAGATAGTTTTGCAGGGGGCTAGTAGACAGCAGGAGCATTACATTCCCAACCAGGAGGGGGATGAGCTGTTGGAGATGGTAGAGCATCGATTGATGGGTCGACACATTGATGAGGTACAGATAGATGTACATGCAGTCAGCAGAGCTGCAGTACTCCCATTGAGTAGCTCTCTCCAGGAGTACATCGATGGGGCTTGCAGCATATCTTGCCCACTTTGGCCCATTACAGAGAGAGGGGCCTTCTTCTACAGGCAGATTTCGTTGGCAGACGGGACAGAGCAGCGTGAGTTAATTATGAGCTGGCGACAGTTCTCTAGGCATATTCCGTATACAGTTGGCACTACAGTGGATTCTTCTTCCAGGATAGATTGGCGGGAGATCATGAGTTGGTACCCTCTTGATGGTACAGTGTTCTTCATAGGGAGCACAGCAGAGTAGGGGCCCTTAGACATAGCAGATATTATAGATTCCAACTGGCAGTGGGGCCCAGGTCATCATTTCGTCAGCACTCCATCTCACTTTTAGGAGAGCAGGATCAGCATGGGATTGAGTCAGGACTTGGATTGGAGAGAGGTGATGAGTTGGTATGCAGTTGGTGGGGCAGCTTATACAGTTAGAGGTACAACACAACAGGAGCC
Source organism: Pinus albicaulis (assembly GCA_034641835.2). Classification (NCBI taxonomy): domain Eukaryota; kingdom Viridiplantae; phylum Streptophyta; class Pinopsida; order Pinales; family Pinaceae; genus Pinus; species Pinus albicaulis. The sequence goes on from JAXQQM020071533.1 coordinate 21,595, forward strand.
AGGGAGCATTGATGCTTGTTGGCCGGCTTCACTTCATGGGGCATCAGCTATAGCTAGAGGCAGTGCGCAGCCCGAGCCGTGGGACTTGGGCGATGATTGGCCAAGGTGGCGATGGGATCCGGGAGGATTGTTTGTTGATTGGGACAGAGAGAGATCAGTTTGGGATCCCGGTATTGAGGGGTCTGTTCCGAGAGGTTTGACGCAGGTGCATAGCAGCACCCAGAGGTTGGTATGGGATCCAGGCATTGGGTCTGAGATGCGGCGGGCCAACAGAGTGGCCCACATATATCGATTGCTTGAGGGCAAGCAATCTTGGGGCGGAAGGTCTGTAATATTCCCATTTTTGGTGACACCTACGACAGGGCCAAAATGGTCTTCCAGAGTTAGGAGCAGACAGGTCACAAGTACAGATTGGTGTTATCAGTGGGCTCAAGAGCTTTTTGGAGGAGTTTTGAGGAGTTTTCATGGTGTCCGGAGGCATTCTCTTGATATACTCCATCATCCGAGCAATTTGGCTTTCATTCCGATATATTCCAATAACTTTCGGAAATTTGAGTTATTTACGGGCTTAACTCAGTTGATTATGCTCAAGGTGGCATTCCGGGAGGAATACATGATGGAACACCTTAGTGTAATAGCTCATTGGAACCGGGACGAGAATACCTACATGGTGGGACAGTTAGACACAGATTTCAGTGACCAGAGGAGGCGTGGTAGCCGATTTACCCTTTTCTGCATTAAAAAGGAATATTTTAATAAAAGGGAAAAGTGCTCCATGAATAAAATAATAATAAAATAATGCTCTAGAAGGCTCCAAGGGATCTATAAAAGAAAGGGAGGAGGCCATTGGGAGACATCTTTGGAGGAGATCATTTACTTGTGTATGAGAGGTTTGAGGACATGGTTCTCTACTTCAGCCGTAGCCCCAGGACGGAAACCCTCGGGTGATTTGTGAATGTTGGACGGAAACCCAATACTCTTGAGGAGACTTCACTTAGAAGTTTCATAGAGCTTCAGAGATTGGCGTGAGGATCATCCAAATCTTCAACTTGGGCTTCATCATCTTTAGTGGATTCAGTGGTAGCTGTTGCTGGAGGGAGAGTGCAACAGTTCAGTTTTGGGAGGCCAGCGCCGTATAGCAGTGCAACAGATTGTATTCTTGGCCAATTTTCTATCTCAGCACTTTCTGGGTCAGATCTATATGTAAACCCCTCTTATTATTTATAATAAAAGCTGAGATTTCTCCTGTTCTAGGTGGTATTCGATTGCAGTATTTATGTGTTTAATTTTACATGGCAATCTTTTGTTGAATAGATGTTGATTTTTCAGTATAATTTGGGGTTTTAGTAAATTTCTGCAATTTTAGTTTAAATATCCCATTTGGGATATTACAAATATAATCATCATCATATGAGCAGTGCAACATGGAGTTTGGACCTAATTGCCCAAAATTAACAAATAGATACGTCAATTGTCATTCTTATGGCTTTTGTTTCTGGTGTGCTGTTAGCTATTCTGTGTCAAGGGAATTGTTCAATAAATGGCTGCAACTTGCATTGATAAGTTCATTATGTGCGATACACAAACTTGGTTTCTGTCTCTTTCTCTCTCTCTTTCTCTTTGATGCTTCCAACCCTGTCAAGAGTACCCATGGTCATGTATAATCCCGGTGATGGTTCAAAAGCAATCATTGCTTGGATTTATTCAATGCACTAAAGTAGTTAAAACTGATTTACCTTGGTCTCCTGCCCGCCAAATTCAAAATGGTCAAACTATTGGAAATACTAGAGGGGGGGGATGAATCAATATTTCGTTACTTTTAACAATTATCTTAAAACTGAAATCTCATCACATAATCAATTATCAACACTATGAATGAACATAGAGATTAAAGTGCAAATTCAAACTTGAAGAAGAAACACTTGAATGCGTTTCAAACATCTTCAATTTATTACAACTACTTGTGAAGACACCAATTCTCTGTAAGCATTGTTACCCACCACCAATGGGTGACCCCTATAGGAGAAATTTTCTCCTAGATTTGTCTTCAGTCGGCAGCTAGCAGCCTCTTGCAGCGACCTGATAGCTCTGATGTGCTACTATTCTCCGACACCTGAGCCAACCATTGTGTACTCCGCTCATCTGTCCTGATCGCATGTTTGAAGGTGGGTCATCCAACCCCGAAGGTATGATTTTTCATTATGTTATTGGGTGTTTATGCTTGTTTTTCGTGGCACACTTGGGCATGGACTATTGGGTGACTTGGAAGAATGAAGTGCTTTGGCTATATTCTTGTTCCCTTACCTCAACTGGGGGTTAATCATGTATCCTAGTCCTGTGGAATCTCCTTTATTGGATACTAGCTTTATGAGTGACACTATATGGTAAACCCTGATTTTGGTTGCATGGTTTTACTTCCCGATACCACATATCTTACTCCCCTCCGCTCATTACAAGCCCTTTTCACATTTCCCAATCTAGGTCCACATTTTTCCATTGGGTCTGTTACCCACCATTTTGTGGGTGATATCCCTAGGAGAAAATTTTATCCAAGATGGTCCTCAACAGGTAGCTAGCAGCCCCTTGCAATCACCAACTAGCTCGTTATGCCATTTCTTCGCCACCTGAGCCAACCATGTGGTCCCTCACCTATCTGTCATGATCGCATGTTTGAAGGTGGGCCTCCCGAACATAAAGGTATGCCTTGTCATTTGGTAATTGAGTATTGTAGTTTGTTTATCATGGACACTTATGGGCACAGATTAATGGGGGAATTTGGCGGAAAGAGTGGGTTAGGTCTGTGCTCTTGTCCCCTAAACTTCTTTTGGATGTTACCCTTGGATCTTAGTCCTGTGGGATCTCCTTTACTGACCCTTGGGTTTTAGGTTATTACTACATGGGAAACCCTGATTTTGGTTGCGTGGTCCTGCTCCCTCATCCACATATATCACTCCCCTTTCGCTTATTATAACCCCATCCATCATTTTCCCACTTGGGTCCACATTTCTCCACTGGGTCCACATAGGGTTAGCCTCCCCTTCCCCTTGCGACACCTTGGGTCAGGCTTGGAACAATGCCTCGGAGGTTGAAGCAGCTTAAAAAAAAGGGGGTGAAGCATAATTGGCCACATTCAATAGGGAAATATACCACAAGATGCAAAAGATGACCAAAACAAACATATTTAGCACGTGGGAAAAAGCCAATACATGAGCTCTACCCCATGGCCATCACCCTGGTTCCATAGGCCCTAGATGAGCCTTCTTTATCATTTAGGAACCCATGATTGTCTCAACCCCTGGTGGGCAATGAACCGCCCTACCTTTAAGGGGGTATCCATTGCTATATCTTGCAGATCATGCTCTTGTCCTTTAAGCCTCGAGTAGTTAATCAAAGAAAAATCATAAAAGGAAAAAGGCATATAAAGAAGGGTGGGAAAATCAAGGTCGGGGCACGTCATGTACCACGATTGCTCCCTCCTATACATTATATACCCAAGTGTGGGATTCCCCTTTACTAGCTACCCTTGTACTCCGATATGTGGCCCAGGATCGCCCCTTTCATTTCCTATTCCATTCACCTCTTTATCACATGCCACAACCATTTGAAGGATGTACCTTGGACATACTATCCCCTCTAAAGGTACTTGGTTAACCCCCTTTAGAGCTTGGAGATATTAGCACATGCCAAAGCCCACTATGGATGGGTAGGCCATTATGAAGTACCCACATGTTGCCCATGGGTTGTAAGCTCTTTGACTCAATTACTTTAAATGACTTGTTGTGCTGGAGGGCTAGGGGACGCATTGGATCTTATGTAGGATTGAAGATGGTTTCCATCTCGAGTTTGGTCTTCCTATAGGAGGTCCTAACTCTCCACAGGGCTACATTGGCACATGTAGGGTGTGTATAGAGAGCCATGGGCCTACACAACAGTAGACAACACTCCATGGATCCCCAAAGATGTTCAAAGATTGCTCGAGATTGACCTATTGGACGAGGAAGATGCACTTGATTCACCATTACCAACTGGCCCCATAGTGGCACCATGCACATGGCAAATGACCCAAGACTTGTATGCTGATGTGGCATCACTTACACTATCATTTGAACCCTTACAGATGGTCTACAGGCATCTTCGACCTACTTGGAGACCCATGAGGTTATTTGTGTGTCCCCACACCCACTGGGAGCACCACAAGCTTATTGTTTGGAGAACAAGGGGCCAACCCCTTGTCCACTACTTTTGAGAGTCTTATTTATCATTATGGCACCTATGGACTTTATCAGGCTTCTTAGGAGGCCCAACGACATGTATTATTCATCATTCTACCTATTGGGAGGCTTATTCTTTTGTTTATGAGCTAGTTTGGTGGGCCTGTCACCAAAAGTTAGTTATTTTGCACATTATTTTATTTTAGGGGCTTATGTAGGTCTAATTAGCTAAATCGAACTCCTTAGGAGTGTATAAATACAAGTGATGAGGATTCATTTTATCATCATCACTTGGTTGGACTTGTATCTCTTTAGAGAACTTCACTATCCTTCTTGGAGGACGAATTTTTGGAGCATGGAATGAATTTTGATGTTTGGATTATTTTCGTTTTGTCTCGGAGCTTCTTACTTGGCAAATTGTTAATGTTTGGATATACTCTTAATACATGTAAGTACATTTAATGCTAATTTTCTTCTTCATTTTGTCACATACATTGCTGCCGGATTTTCACTATACTAGGGCTAATTTGCTACATCCATTATTGCGAAGTTGTGGAAATTGGGTTTCTAGATAATGATGCATCGTGTATGGGCCATGTATTATGAAAGAATATTCCTAGAGATGCTTCTTTATTGAATTTCATCTTGATAAGCCATTAATTTTGCAAAGCGAAGTATAAAGTTCTTGAAGTTGCTTTTGTTGCTTCCCTAAAGGTCTGTGAAGTTGTCTTTAAGGCCTCCTTGACATAGAAAATTGAATTTCCATAGTCATTATAATTCTTGACTCCAAAATCTCCCCAAAGGACTAGGCATTGGTCCACCATAAAGGTGATAAATCCATATTACTCTCTTCCTTCACCTTTTCTTTTCAAGGTCTAGCCTCATAAATCTCCTAGGGCATCGTTTATCTTGCAAACCATCCCTAGGAAAAGTTCGATCTCTTGGCATCATCTGCGCTGAGGTTTAACTAGACATCCTCAAAATTTGAAGCAATTTTGACGGTTAGATTCTGAGATACCTCGAGCCCTAGCCCGAAGATCGAAACTTGCCCTTGGTTTCCTTAGGCCAAAGACCTCATAAGGATCCTCACCTTGTTTTGTGTTGAAAAATTCATTCTTTGATCGCTTTCTCCTCTGGAATAGGTCAAGTACATCATTGGTTGCTAGACCCTCCCCCCTTGACCTACCCTCCGAGTCCACTTGGTCCCGTGTGGTCCCACAAGGCATTAAGAGTAATTCCTCAAGGACCACCTGGAATCCAAGCCTCTATAAGAATTTTAGGGATTAAGGGTCTCCATTATAAGATAAATTCCCTAAACCTTAACCTTGAAATTCCCCATGAGCCCTTCCTTGAGAGCCTTCAACCTTGCCTTCCAAAGCGAGCAAGCTATATATCTGAGCCTCTCTTGTGAATAGGCCCCTAGGATCACCCTCACCCTATCATTGCCTACTCATTTGTGATCTTTATCATATCAGGTCTCCTCCCATCAGCGAAAGTCCATAAAGAGTAGGGAGCCTTAGCCGAGGTGACAGTGGGCTATTACTCCATTTGTTGCCCTTGATCTAGTAGTAGCTCTCCAATGACCCCCTGTAGATCCCTTGCTAGTTTGAGTGGTAATAGGGTCCACAAGGTGTTAGCCTTCCCTTCCCCTTGTCCACACCTTGGGTTGGGCCTAGAATGATGCCCCAAAGGTTGATGCAGCTAAAAAGAAAGATACAAGTATAATATGACCACATACAACAAGAAATATACCACAAAATGCAAAAGATGGTCGGGACAATAAAATTTAGCGTGTGGGCAAAAGTCGCAACATGAGCTCTACCCCTTATCATTATGGGCATCACCCTGTTTCCTAGGGCCCCTATGAGTCCCCTTTAATCATTAAGGAATCCATGAATGTCCCAACCCGTGGTGGGCGATGAACTGCCCCACCTTAAGGGGGTAATCACTACTATATCTTACACATCATGCTTTCATCCCCTTGAGCCCCGAGCAGTAAAATGAAGAAAAATAAATAAAAGGCAAAAGGCAAATGAAAAAGGGTGGAAAAACAAAGGCCGAGGTAACTCATATACCATGATTTCTCCCTCCTACATTCATATACCCAAGGTGTGGGCTTTCCTCATCATAGCTACCCTTGTACCATGGCATGTGGCTTGGAGCCTTCCCTTTGCCCCCACTTTGTTCCATCATTATTTCACATGACACCTACGATTTGAAGGGTGTACCTTGGACAAACCACCTAATAAGGTCATTCTTTAACCTCTCTTGCCAAGGGAGGTAGCACTAGTTTTATTTTTTGTAGCATCAGATGGTGTTCTAGCCTCGATACTTTGAAGAGAGGCCAAAACACAGGAGTTCTCGAAAACCCAGAAATTGTTTCTGGAAATTCATCTAGAGATGGCTCAATTACATTAATTGATCGATAATTAAAAAATGGCTAAGTTGAACTTAGGGAAATTGATTAATTAATAGTAATTAATTGAGAAAGGTGAGAATTCTCTAGAAACTCACACGAATCGACTTGGAGATGATCTCAGCCATCGATTAAGTTTTAATCTTGGTCATTGGAGTCCCAATTGGAAATTAAGAGAGGAGGTCGATGGGTAGATGGAGAAAACACCACTGCAGATAATTAGTTGCCCTAGGTAGTTCAAATTCCTAGTAGCAGGAGTGATTTAATAATGGAGATCGAGCCAGTGGGTGAGTTGCAGGTGGCAGGAGATGTCAGTAGTATTCGGATGAAGGATTTCCAGTTATGGGGAGTCATTTGCAGGGAGGCAAAGATAGCAACAGAGAGGTTGTGTAGTAGCCTCTAGGAGGCAATTTTATTTATAGATTCAGGAGGGCGTTTCAGAGATCCGAAGGCAGGAAAAATTCGTAGAGGTCGGGAGAGACACTTCCAGAGTCAGTGGCAGGCTGGACAGGCATTTTAGAGAGAGATCAAGGCAGTGCGAAATTGTGCCTGCGCAAAGGGTGATACAAAGCCAGTTTTAGTGCCAAATTGCTCATGGGGTGAGGGAAATTTCCTCACAATATTTTTGCCAGTATTTTCTCTATAGGATTGCCAATTTTCGGCATCCAGATTGTACTCAAATTTTCTGTTGCATTTAATAAAATATAAACCCTTTGTAATATTTCTAAATTAGCATGCAACTAATTGGAATATTAAAATCTAATTTTGCTTCTTCGTTAGAAGAATAAGAGGGTAGGGAGACCCATAAATCTCCTTAGTAGGAATAAAACCACTCCAAATGTGAATGGAGGGCATCAAAAGAGCTGGATAAAGCTCCCCTATGTGTGAACAAGGGAAGAAGCATGTGGATTGGGTCAACTTTGACCAAATCAACAACATTGGTATGGAAGTAGTGGACATTCAATGAGGGACAACGCAGTTTTGGAGGGAGATCCTTTGCATGGAAGTAGTGCCTTTAATGAGTGGGGCCAAGGGGGAGAAAGCTCACCAAGAAATTAGAATATAAGGAAGGGGATGGCAACCATTGTGATTATGTTTTTGGATTATTATTTGATTGTGGTCTGTTAAGACTTGTAGCTCTCTTCAACTGTTTAGCTAAGATTGCAGTGCTGTTTAGCACAAGGGTGTTCTCGAGCGGGAATCCCACCTTCATCCTCGGGGGACTTAGAGTGCCTACTCAGGAGAAGTTCTTGAGAATTATTTCCACATTCTGGCATTTGGCCAAGCTACAACTTTTTTCTACAACGCAGATTCTGTTTAGATATGTGCAGAGTTGCAGGGTGCAACAATGGAGGATTTCTTTGGATCATTTCTGAGCTTGTCTTCAGTGGAGGAAGCTTCCTTTCCATTGGGAGATCAGTAAAGAAGGTCCCTGTGCTTCATATCATATTTTGGCATCAGGCCAAGGCAGCATCATCCCCTACAGTGCAGTTCCAGCTCATGACTGTGTTATTTTAGTGAGCTGTTGCAGGTGTAAGTTCAGTGCTCCATTTGGAGTGTTTGCTTTCCATTGAAGGGATCATCCCTTCCTTGAGAGAGTCTATTGGAGGAGTGCCATTAAGATCTATATCAGTTTCAACCACCTCCTCTTTGTGCTTCAGTTGCAGTGATTCTTCAGCCCTAGGGCTTTAGATTCACCATTCGTATTTGGTGTATTTCCAGAAACCCTTCCTGGGTTATCTAGAAAATATTTATGGGAGCATAGGTCTCCATTTTTGGCCTTGTATGAGCATTACATTATTAGATTCATTTATATATGTTTTCAAGCTGCAGTATTAGTCATTAAAACTGTGCTGTACTTGCTTTAGTATTTTGCGTAGCAGTGTATTACATGTTTAGGGTGCTTTTGGGCATTCGAGGCTTCTTTTGCCTATCTTGAGGGATTGATCCCCAATATCTTGTACTTATTTATTGTTGTTATACATAATACCATGAATCTATCATTTGGCTCATATGTAATATGTTAATACTTGTCGCTATTTCCGTTATTGTGAGCTATATTGCTGCTTTTCCCATTTGGGAATATTACAGTGGTATCAGAGCATAATCTTGGCTCAGCCTGTGAAGACATTGCATCTATGTTATCAGAAGAAGAAGAAGCTTCTCACAGAAAGGAGAAGACTCACAGAAGAGACAAAGGCAAGTCTCCATTATTTGGAGAAATGGAGGGAAAGAAGTTTTCAGAACTTCTTCTCCAAACTATGCATGAGCTTAACAAAGAAATCAAGGGAATGAGGAGGGAAAGACATGAAGATCCCTCAAAAAGATTTGCACATGAAGAAAGCTCCAGTTCTTCATATTATCGGTGTGAGCATTCAACCACACAATCAGATCTACAACGCTCTACCACGCCTATGTTCATAGCAAGAGAGATGGAGGAAGGAGATATGCCAAAGGAGGAGACTCTTGGTGACTATCTTCAAGAGTATGAATCTCAATCTTAGAGGTTCAAAGATCATGTAAACTTCCAAGGGTTTTGCAAAATCAAGGAGAATAGAAGACCTAGCAATCATAATAGAAGCAAGAGGTGCAAGCAGCATGATTTGGGTAGATTCTTTCTATCTACTTTTGATGGGTCACCTAAATGCACATCTAGGGCTTGGGTGAAGGAGCTAGACACCTATTTGCAGCGGCACCAAGTTTCAGAAGATGAAGCCATTAGAGTAGTAGCACTGCATCTTGAAAGTAAGGCTTATGCCTGGTGGTTTTATGAAACTTATTCCTTGAATCATGTAAATATATCTACTTATGCAAAGTTCACTAGGAGGTTAGTGAAAACATTTGATGTAAAACCTGAAACATCCTTGGTTCAGCTAGCCAAGCCTAAACAAACAAAACCTTTGCATGAGTTGGAAGGCTCTATAGACCCAACTCCATTCCAGAATGCTATTGAGGGGGTTAAAAACTTGCAGAACACCTTGCTAGAGGCAAGATCCCCACTTCAAGAAGAGCTCTCTTCTCAAAAGGAAGACATGGAGATCTCTTTTTCAAAAGAGGGTCAAGACAAAGGGCCTCTTAATGAAGATGAGGTATCTTCCATTAATAATGAAGAGGAAGAGCAGGCAGGAGGTAACAACGCTGTCACATCAGGAGCAGATCTAGTACCTCATGAAGAGGAAGATGGGGCAATTACTCCAATGAGAAGAATTCTTGTACCCTTGCAAGAAGTTCCAAAGAATCTCACATGTAGAGATCAGGGTACAATCCATGAGTAGCATGTGCCATCATTGATAGATTGTGAGATCTTGAAGATGGAAGAAGAAGATAGGGAGGAGGACCAACATCATATGATTAGGAGCACACACCCCTATCTATTTCAGAAGGTTGATGCACAGAAGAGGCAGACTGATTTGCGCAGTGAGAGCAAAGACAAAGCAGTCCACTCATATATGTAGTCTACTCTTGATATTGATGTCTCAATGCATGGAGGCATTCCACCTAGGAGACCACCAGATCAGGAGATGATGAGAGATGCTTCACATTTGATTGCACCACTCATAGATCATGGAGAGGTGAAAACCTTGGGAGGACTTGACACAGTGCAGAGAGTCTGGGTTAGGCTCAAGGAGGAGGGAGACATTCTCCCAACATCAGTATTACACACTCTCACCAAACATCTTGCGCTGAGAAAAGATGTTTCAGGGATGGATGGCACCATCATGGTTCAAGGAGACCACTCCATGGATTTGGAGAATCAGAAGATACTTCCACATAGGAAGGACTCTTCCATATTTGGTAGAGGTTGGTGGCCACTCATGCTTACATTGGCCAAACTCAGAAAGTTTTTGATAGGTGATAGCTTCCCATGGAAGGCTAACCTCCAAAAACTTCCACCTTCACTAGAGCATGAGCAGCTGCAGGAGGAGCAGCAGAGGCAAGATTGCAGCATTCCGGTGTATGACTTTGGCATGGGAGATGTCAAAGAAGAGAGCAACAACATGAAAGGTGCTTACATGATAGATCAACAACACTGTCATTATTGAGTATTGACCCTTATTGGAGATCTCAACTAATAGTGGAATACTCCAAGGATCTCTTTTCAGGTAGAGTGCTTGATGACCAGTTATCTGATGGTAGATATGCAGTGGTAGATGGGGTTATCTATTTTCAGAGTAGAGTCTTCTTGACTAGAGCCTCTACGCTCAAGGAGAAGCTACTAGATGCAGCATATGAGGGTTTGCTCTTCAAACCCATTGGTTTTATAAGAGCATACCGTACTATCCTGGAGGGATTCATTTGGGAAGGCTTCAAAGAGGAGATGCACCATCATATGAGGAGATGCATGGATTGTTTGGAGGATAAGGAGAGACATGACTCTTCGGTAGAGTTATCACAACCACTTCCTTTCTCATTGGGAGTGAGAGGAGGCCCATCTATGAGCCACCTTACTAGCTTGAACCAAGTACATGGTAAAGATTGTATTTTTGTACATCATGATTCATTTACTATGTATTTGCATTTCCTTACCATTCATGTGCAGGGAATTGCTCCAAGATGGGGCACTCTTTCTTCTAGACTTCATGATCTACTTGAGGCCATAAGCAGCACTGATGATGACCACTCCCTAAGAGATGTTGGGGAGATGATATCTTATTCAGGGTGTGCTCAATTTGCACCATACACCATACCAGTGTGGAAAAAATCGGGATTTTTTCAAAAAATCCCGATTTTTTCAAGACGCCGATTAAATCGGCCGATTTTTTCATGATTTTTTAAATTTTGAAAAAATCCCGATAAAATCGTTATATGCCCGATTTAATCCCGATTCGATCCAAAAAATCGTGAAAGTGACTATAAAAGCCGGAAATTTCGATTTTTATGTGTTGTTTTGTTTTGTTTGTCCGCCCGCCCGCGTTTAACACTATGGAGCAGTCGCTGTGGTCCGTCGACAGTCCAGCAAGAGGGTTTCAACTTTCGGATTTCAGATTTGCGTTGGGAGGGAGCTGAACTTTGAAGATTTGAGCTTGCAGATTGGGTGCCCACTGCCGCCAGAGTTTGCTGCTACCGCCAGCCTCCAGGTAAGTTAAATAATAAAAACATTTGCGGCTTGCCATCTTCAATGTTCATAATCGAATCATCGATTTTTGTTGGATTATATCTACGCACTATTTTGCTTCTTCAATACATGCTGTCAAATGACTAGATGATATATGAAATGAGGCTGTATCTGCATAGAATAGTGGTTTCAAGTTTTTACGTCTTTTAATGTTATGATTTTTTATTTTTTATATTTATATTTATATTTATTTATTTATATGTTTTATTTTATTTTATTTTATTTAATTCAATGTATTTATTTGGTTCTAAATATTTACAGTATTGTTATCAGTTCATTGAACATTCTTTGCATCAATTATGTTTGTTCACATTCTTCCTGTAGCGTTGTCATTTTGAATTTTTGATAACTATTTAACTTGAAATTTTGCATTAATATTTTTACTTTTGTTTTTTAAATGTTCACAATATTGATATTGGTTCATTCTTTGCATCTATTATGTTGGTTCGCTTTCATCCTTCAGCATTGTCATTTTAATTAATATTTAGTTTAAAATTTTACATTACCATATTTTTGTTTTTTAAGAATCATGTTTATATTATAGTGGAGCAAATTTTTCTAAATAAATGTTGTATCTGTTTAATATCTTGGTCACAATGATGTTGATAACATGTGTAGGACAATGTGTCACATCTCTAAGTTTTTAACTTTCAACTGCAGACTAAAAAATTAAAATGGATGATCTTTGAGAGCCTGGGAAATCACAGTAGCTACAACATTCCCATAACCTCTATTGGACCTATATACTAATATAGTATACACTTAGTGCCCAGTCTACTATTTAGTGATTTTAATTTTTAATTTATGTGATGGGCAATTTTTAATTTTTTTTTTAAATTTTTGTTTTGTGCCCAGGTTCAAACATCAAAAAGTTTCAAACAAAATGCCAAGGAATTTGGATCCTTTCTGGCAGTATGGTGAACCTGATACTGTACCCGAAACTGGAGGAATCAATAGAGCGTATTTGTCTTGCAAGTTGTGTGGAAAGCATATGTCGGGGGTATTTATAGATTAAAATGCCATATAGGGCAAATTCCAGGGCAAAATACAAAACTTTGCCCAAATCCGGGTCCAGAAATGATCCGACAGGCCATTAAAGCCTTGATGGAAAAAGAAGATGGCAAAGAGACCAGGGCAGTAATGAAAAGGCAACTTGTAGAGAGCTCAAGCCAGGGGGTAAGTGAGAGTGCTTCTTCTGGTTCAGCATTACGTTCCAGTTCCAACCCCTCAGCTTTTTCATCCTTTTTTGTCCCTAGAACGACACCTGGTGCACAACCTGGCATCAAATCAGTAATTAAAAAAAAGGAAAAGGCAGAAGCTGACAGGTTGGTGAGTAGATGTCTTCTATGGAGTGATGTTTCTTTCAACATTGCCAAGACAAACCCATTCTACCAACCTATGTTTGATGCTGTTGCTGTCGTTGGCCCGGGGTACAAAGCCCCTACCTTTGCACAGTTGAGAGGGCCTCTTCTTCAAGAGGAAAAGAATGATTGCATTGCTAGACTGGAGGAGTTTAGGGCATCTTGGGAACACACTGGATGCACAGTCATGTCAGATGGTTGGACTGACCAGAAGGGTAGGACCCTTCTTAACTTCTTGGTTAGTTGTCCCAGGGGGACAATGTTTATAAAATCTGTTGACGCATCTACACACATTAAAGATGCGCGTTTATTATGTGAGTTGTTGGACATCTTTATTCAGGAAATAGGCCCACAGAATGTTGTTCAAGTCATAACGGACAACGCTGCAAATTATGTTGCAGCTGGCAGGTTGCTTATGGAGAGGTATCCTACCCTGTTTTGGACACCTTGTGCTGCTCAATGTATTGACTTGAAGTTGGAGGATATAGGTAAGATTCCTATGGTGAGACATATTGTTGAATCATCCAAGAGGATAACAAAATTTATTTACAATCATGCATCTGTGCTTAGCTTGATGAGAAGATTCACCAACAATAAAGAGTTGGTGCGTCCTGCGATAACACGCTTTGCCACTACTTTCATATCTCTTCAGTGTCTGTTGAATTCTATGTGGGACGTGAAGAGCATGTTTGTTTCACAGGATTGGCGTGACTTATCTATTAGCCGCAAACCAGAGGGAGAGGGCATATGCAGACTTGTTTCATATGATCAGGGGTTTTGGGCAGGAGTAGAGGAGGTGTGTGCCATTTCAGAACCTTTGGTAAGGGTTCTTTGGTTGGTTGATGGAGAGAAGCCCGCAATGGGCTACTTGTATGAGGCCATGGATAGGGCCAAAGAAGCCATTTGTGCTTATTATGCAGATAAGGGAGATGAGGGGTTAGAGAAACAACAGGTCATATGGAGAGTGATTGATGACCGATGGAACAATACCCTCCATCGCCCCATTCATGCTGCAGGTCTCTACTTCAACCCCGCATTTTCTTACTCCTGTGGTTTCAGATTTGATGCCGAGGTGATGGATGGATTCTTCACATGTGTTGAGAGGATGGTGGTATCTGAGCAAGAATGTGAAGAAATTTCCAAAGAAATGGAAATATATAGGATGGCTGGTGGCACATTTGGTTTTAGCATGGCTATTAAGAGTAGGATGACCAAAATGCCAGGTAAGCTTCACTGTTCAGTTTGTTTCAACTTTCAACTTTCAAATTTAATAATTCATTGTCTCTTCATAATTTTTGGTTCTCATTTTTATTTTAACTTGTAGATGCTTGGTGGACAAGCTATGGTGGTAGAGTACCCCATCTCCAAAAGCTTGCCATCCGAGTGCTCAGCCAGACATGCAGTTCCTCTGGGTGTGAGCACAATTGGAGTGTCTTTGACAAAATACATAGCAAAAAGCGCAATAGGTAAAAAAATTAAAATTAAAATTTTGAAATAATTTGATTATTTTAATTTTTTACTATATAAATTTTCCAAGTACTAATTTATAATCTATGACCCTTTTACAGATTGGAATCCCAACGTCTCAATGACATGGTGTATGTCTACTACAATCTTCGATTGTGGATGAGACAAATTCAGAAAACTCCTGACATGGATGCCATTTCATTGGACAATATTGATACCACTGCTGCATGGAGGGTCGAGACTGAGAGGCCGGTCATGGAATCGACCCCTGATTGGTTAGATGTGGATTCAGAGGCATTAGTGCCAGAGGAGGAAGCAGATGCACAACAGGAGGAGCCAGTGGTAGAGGAGGAGGAGCAGAGTCAGGAGGCAGAGCAGGAGGAGGATGTGGAGGAGGAGGTGACACCATCTAGGATGGGCAGTAGCAGTGGCAGCGTCAGTGGTAGAGCACAGAGGCCACCTATTTTTTTTGCTTCTAGAGGACGACTGGGTCCATCTGTATCCCGAGGGGCAGAGCCTTCTTCCTCTAGAGGAAAAGGCAAAGCCATTCCCTATTCCCGTAAAAGGGGCAAGGGATCTTCATCTTAGTGACTTACTTTATGACATGGAGATGACTCATGATATACATTATTATATTTTTTGTTGATATTTTGACTCTTGAGACTGAGACTCGAGATTCAGGACTCGATTCACTATTTTGATATGTGATGTAGCACTAGACTTCATATACATATTATATATTAGCTTTCTTTACATGTTTATGTGGAAATGCATTTATTTGATGTTGTGGATACTTTAGATGCTAAAAAAATTGAAAAATTTTGAATAATTTTGTATTTTTTTAATTTTGCCGATTTTTTGCCGATTTTTTCGAAAAAATCCCGACTTTGCCGATTTTTTCAACTTTTTTACCCTTGCCAATTTAATCCCGATTCCGATTTTTTCCACATTGCACCATACACCTTCTCCAAGCATGTGAGGAGATTGGGGCAGCAAATAAGTGGTTGGAAAACCACTCATCATGCCATATTCTAATGCAGTTAGGAGCAAAACTGCGCTGGTTGCACATGAGGGACCATTGTCCTTCTCCATTACTACACATGGAAACTAGCATGACTTTGATTGTGATCCCATATGTTGATGATGTTCTTATTATTGTTGGGGACATGATTGGAGGGACGACACATTGGTTGGATGTGTCCATTGGGAATGAAACTTCCCACACTTCTTCATGCTTCAGGAGGAGCATGGGACATTATATGGCTACTACATTATATCACTTGTTTCCTTATGAAGTGAGCCATATTATTAACTTGTGTCTTTGGGAGGAGCCTCTCATATGGGAGGAGTTTTTCTATGAATTACCATTCTAAAGGGTGATTCATTTTATATGGATGATAGCTTGGAGATTGGAGCTTCACATGGAAATGAAAGTTCCCTACATTTTTCAGATCTATCCTTGCAGTTGCTTGAGGACAAGCAACATTTGGGAGGGGAGGATTGTAATATTCCTAAATTAGCATGTAGTTAATTGGAATATTAAAATCTAATTTTGCTTTTTAGTTAGAAGAATAAGAGGGTACGGAGACCCATAAATCTTCTTAGTAGGAATAAAATTACTGCAAATGTGAATGGAGGGCATCAAAAGAGCTGGATAAAGCTCCCCTATGTGTGAACAAGGGAAGAAGCATGTGGACTGGGTCAACTTTGACCAAATCAACAATGCTGGTATGGAAGTAGTGGACATTCAATGAGGGACAATGCAATTTTGGAGGGAGATATTTTGCATGGAAGTAGTGCCTTTAATGAGTGGGGCCAAGGGTGAGGAAGCTCACCAAGAATATAAGGAAGGGGATGGCAGCCATTGTGATTATGTTTTTGGATTATTATTTGATTGTGGTCTGTTAAGACTTGTAGCTCTCTTCAGCTATTTAGCTAAGATTGCAGTGCTGTTTAGCACAAGGGTGTTCCCGAGCGGGAATCCCACCTTCATCCTCGGGGGACTTAGAGTGCTTACTCAGGAGAAGTTCTTGAGCATTATTTCCACATTCTGGCATTTGGCCAAGCTACAACTTTCTTCTATAGTGCAGATTCTGTTTAGAAATGTGCTGAGTTGCAGGGTGCAACAATGGAGGATTTCTTTGGATCATTTCTGAGCTTGTCTTCAGTGGGGGAAGCTTCCTTTCCATTGGGAGATCAGTAAAGAAGGTCCCTATGCTTCATATCATATTTTGGCATCAGGCCAAGGCAACATCATCCCCTCCAACGCAGTTCCAGCTCATGACTGCGTTATTTTAGTGAGTTGTTGCAGGGGTAAGTTCAGTGCTCCATTTGGAGTGTTTGCTTTCCATTGAAGGGACCAACCCTTCATTGAGAGAGTCTATTGGAGGAGTGCCATTTAGATCTACATCAGTTTCAACCACCTCCTCTTTGTGCTTCAGTTGTAGTGATTCTTTAGCCCTAGGGCTTTAAATTCACCATTTGTATTTGGTGTATTTCCAGAAACCCTTCCTGGGTTATCTAGGAAATCTTTATGGGAGCATAGATCTCCATTTTTGGCCTTGTATGAGCATTACATTATCAGATCCATTTATGTATGTTTTCCAGCTGCAGTATTAGTCATTAAAACTATGTTGTACTTGCTTAAGTATTTTGTGTAGCAGTGTATTACATGTTTGGGGTGCTTTTGGGCATTGGAGGCTTCTTTTTCCTATCTTGAGGGATTGATCCTCAAGATCTTGTACTTATTTATTGCTGTTATACGTAATACCATGGATCTATCATTTGGCTCATATGTAAGTGTTAATACTTGCTGCAATTTCCATTATTGTGAGCTATATCGCTGCTTTTCCCATTTGGAGATATTACACCCTTGGCTGCTGCACTGATTTTCCCACATTGGGTTTTTTCTGGGGACTTTTGTCCGAAAATAACAGTGTCAAAATTTTTGTGTGAATATTTTTCTGTTCCTATTTATTTGCTTCTGTAGTGTTTTATTTGTTGAAGAAATTGCAGTGTGAATATTTCGTTATTTTGTCGTAAACAAAATAAACTGCATAATTAATTTATCAGTTAGAGAAAATATTTCCAGTTGCTGCATTTCAAGGAATTTTCACATGGTATAAGAGCATATTTGATAGTCAGGAAGCTCAGAGATGGAAGAGAGAAAATTTCACTGTTCAGAGGGAGCAGTAGGGCAAAATATTTTGGGGTTGTGCAGTGCCTAGCCAGGCAGTGTGAATCGCTGGGCAAGGGTTCGATTTTCCAGTTGCAGTTGTAGGAAAATTTGATTTGCACGTGGAATTCCAATAGGAAGAGGGAGCAGGAACTCAATATTTTCGTAGAGCAGATTTCTTGTCTGGGCACAAAGGGTTTGCAGCAGTTTGCTAGAGCAGAATCAGTGCCAGGTGGAAGAGAAAGTGACACACAGAGGGAATTTCTCTCGAAGGGTTTTAGTTCAGAAATCCAATATTTCTATTTGCAGCAAGCAGTAGCAGCAGGTAGATTTTCTGACTCCAGAAGGGAGTGCAACTAACAGAGCTTGCAGCCGAGCAGGAGAAAGAGGGAGATTTCCATTACAAGTCAATTTTTTTGTGAGATGGCCACAATTGGGCTTAGAGATTAAGACAGGTTAGAGGGAGCTTCCAACTATATCATCTGGAAGGTTAGGAGGTCCTTCCTGTTAGATGAGCACGACCTGAAAACCTATGCAAAAAACGTTGTGGCAAAACCTACTGATGTAGATCAACTAAAAGAATTTAGGAAAGAAATAGCCAAGGCGAAGTGGATGATCCTGGATGGAGTCCAAGATCATATAGTGTCACATATATCTGGCAAGAATACAACCAAAGAGATGTGGGATGCTCTCTCAGGGCTATATCAGAATCCTTTCGAGCAACAAAAGATGTTCTTGAAAGAAAAGCTGAGGAATATTCGAATGCAGAAGGGCGAAGGCATTGATCCCTTACTCACCAGACTTCAGGATATCCGGGATGAGCTTGCAGCCATAGGAGAGGCGCTTCTAGATACAAAGCTTGTGCGTTTGGCCCTGAACATTGTCTCTGAGGAATGAGAAATGTTCGTCCAAGGCATTTTGGGATGGGATACATTACCAGGGTGGGACAAGATGTGGTCAGACCTACAACAAGAAGAGATGAGCCGATCTCTGGTAAAGAGCTCCATCAACGACAACAGTAGCAAGGGATCAAAAGGAGTGAAGGAGGAAGACAATGTGGCCCTTTCATCAAAGGGGAATGCAAAAGGTCCTAGTCAGGGACAAGACTCGTAGGGAGAGAAGAAAAAGAAAAAGGATATATCTAAGATCAAGTGCTTCAGGTGTGGCGAGTTTGGCCACTACAATACTTAGTATCCTCAGAGGAAGAAGGACAACTAGGAGAAGCAGGATTAGACGACAACATTCGCAGAGATAGACAAATTGTCCTCTAGGTTGGAGGAATATTTTGCCGTGTATGCAACTATACCTCCAGGAGTGGGGTGGGGCGATATGGAGCTTTTGTCCCAGATTTGCGTAGAGATTTGGGCAAGGTTCATTGAGGTGAGCATCTAAAATCTCTTTGGAATCTCTGTGGTATATCTTCCTTGCCCAAGGAAGATTTCTCCCTTCTGCTGCCAAACCTCCAAACCAAGAAAATAGTGCATCTGCCCCAGATCCTTCATGTCGAATTCGGTAGCCAAATTTTCCTTGCAGTCTTTGATGAGCTTAGATGATCCAGTCAAGAACAGATCATCTACTTATAATACTAGAATTAGTGGCTCATCCCCTACTCTTAGATAGTAGAGGTTGGGATTTGCGTCACTCTTGACAAATCCCATTTTTTGCAGGTAGCTATTAATTCGCCCATACCATGCTCTATGGGTTTGCTTCAGTCCATACAAGGCTTTCTTAAGCCTGCATACATGAATCTTCTGCTCATGCGTCTCAAAGCCTTCTGGTTGTTCTATGTACACTTCCTCTTTTATCACCCCATTCAAGAACGCTGTCTTGACATCCATTTGGTGAATTTCCCATCCCATCTACGCTGCAAGAGAGATGACAGATCTGATCTAAGTGTACTGAGCTACAGGGGCGAAGTTTTCTTCATAATCGATTCCTTCCTTCTGTGCATACCCCTTAATCACAAACTTGGCTTTCAACTTTTCTATGCTACCATCTGCAGCATACTTGATCTTGTAGATCCACCTTGATCCTACAACTGATCTGTTCTGAGGTCTAGGGACTACTTCCCATATATAGTTTGTCATGATGGAGCTGTACTCCTCCACCATAGCATCTACCCACACTTGATGTTGAGCTGCCTCTCGAAAAGTAGAGGGTTCTCCAACCTGTGCTCGCTGCTACCAGTGCCTGGTACTTGTCTGGTTGCCTGTGTACCCTCTTCTCATTTTTAGGGGTTCCAATAAATTCCTCTGCATCCCTTAGAGTCTGTTGGATTTCTCTGCTCGTCCTTCCACTGGTGGTGGGTGGATTTACCTACTCTCCTTCTTGCACTTCCTCAGAAGAACTTTCCTCAGAATCCTTGTGCCGTGGAGAGGCACTAGAGCCATCTTCTGTAGGCTGCTGTCGCTGTACTAGTGGATCCTCATCAGACTGTGTATCTGTAGACATTTCCCAGGATCTCCTGAAAGCTCTCTCCATGAATTTCACGTCCCGTCTTACTATGATCTTCCTGTTCTCGGGAATATAGATGCGATATGCCTTCGCATTTTCGCTATATCCCACAAGGTATCTCTTCTCTGCAGTCTAATCTAATTTCTTCTTCTTCTCATCGGGTACGTGGTAATACACTATACTGCCAAATATCCTGAAGTGGCTCACCTCAGGCTTGCTGCCAGTGAACACACTCTCAAGAGTAACTTTTCCCAATGCTCTATGAGGCACCTTGTTCTGCACATACACTGCTGTATTGCAAGCTTCAACCCACAAAAATTTGGGCATGTCTTGATCATACAACATCGCCCTCGCAACTTCCACAATGGTACTATTCTTTCTTTCTGCGACTCCATTCTGCTCCGGATTGTATGGAGCTGTCCATTCTCTCTTGATGCCTTCCTTTGCGCAAAATCTTGTGAATTCTTTATCAATATATTCTCCATCATTATCTGATCGCAATTTCTTGATCCACTTTCTGGTTAAATTTTCTACCAAAGCTTTGAATTCTTTGAATCGCTCAAAAATCTCATCTTTGGTCTTGAGAAAGTAGATCCATGTCTTTCAGGAATGGTCATCAATAAAGGTGACAAAATACTTTGCACCACTGAGAGCATTCGTGGACATTGGTCCGCAGATGTCTAAGTGTGTCAAATCCAACACACTCTTGGCCCTACTGTTGCTTCTTGGAAATGTTGCCTTGGCATACTTCCCTAGTACGCACCCCTTGCAGACATCGTCTTTTTTTGTGCTAAGTTATGGAGCTCCCATTATTATCCTCATGTATTCTACAGATTTCACTAGATGACTGTGGATGTTTCTACTAGCACCTAAAGATAGCATTATTGTCCTATCAGCTATTTTTAGAAATCTCACTGCCTTCACTATCCTAAATAAACCTATTTTACTATATATTTCATCTCTGCCCCTTTCAAACACATCTTGCTGCTCCAAAAGGAATTCATTTTTGGGCCTGTTTACCTCATTTTCACTCTTCCCCTTACCCCAGCTCCGATTCACTCATTCTCCCTCTAAAAACCCCTTTCCCTCATCCTTTCCTCCATTTTTCAAAACAATGTAAAAGACCCTCTTTTACATTGTTTTAAAAAGCTTTCGGGACCCATCTTTTATGTTAAAAGACCTTGTTTTACATAAAAAACTCGACCCTTTTATGTATAAACCCGACTGTTGTTTTTATTTTTAAACCCGACCCCTTATGTTTTTAAACCCCCACGCTCATATGACCCTAACTTGTCTACCATATAAGCCCTCCGATATAATTCTCCACCCCCGCCTTTTGTTAATAAAACCCCCCCCATAAAACCTTTCTTCCGCCCTATTCTCGACCTAGGCTCCTTCTCCTTAAGCCTTCGCCCTCATGCATCTAAACCCCGCCCTCATATAACCTTGCCATATGCTCAAGCGCCCTGCTTTGAACTTAACCCCGGGCTTGCTCTCCGTTGAAACTTGCGCTCCAATAAAATCACGCCATTTGTCCCCGGACCCCACTTCCTCTGACTTACCCACCGCTCCCAGAGATTGCGGCCACCGTCGATCCCATCCCATGAGATCGGACGACCAGCACGACATATCGCAAATTTAATTGCGCGGAGGTTAAACAATCTTCGACTGCGCGAAATGGGCAGTTTTGCCCTGCCACGCGTCGCGAAATGTATCGTATCGCATGCCTTCCCCTAAAAACCATTACCGCTCCCCTTCCTGTGCGATAAACCATTCCCGATTTTCTGAAACCGTTTGCCCTCCGCGCCAAAATTCAAACCCTCCCGCCTTTGTTCGAATTTCTACTGGTTCCACCTTCAGAACCCTACCTCCCACGCCATTTCCTCCTCTGCAAACACCCTCCGATAGCCCAGAACCTCAAAAAATGCAATAGAATCCTCCCCGCAGGCTTTGAAACTAATTATTCGTGTTTTACGCGGGTTTTAATGGAGGAAAATACATAAAATGCATTCTGATGGTCCAGAAACGATGAATGAAGCCCTAGGAGACGATCCAGAGATTTAAGTTGAATTAGAAGGGACCAGTGGCCCTATATCAAGGTTAATCATCGGTGAAACACGATTATCTATGGTTATTAAACCCTCCAGCAAATGAAAGAATGCTTCCCTGCATCAATAACACAGAGACAGAGACACAATGAAGAAACGAAGCAGTAAAGGTCGAGAAGGCTAATTACAGATCAAGGACAAATAAGAAGTTTAGCCACAAAAGCAGAGATTGAAGAAAATGAAGACAGACAAAGAAGATTAAAGGATTAAAGGATAAAGGTTAATGAAAAGAATTAAGTCATAAAGGTAGAATAAAGAGAAAAGACAGTGAGACAATTTGTGAAGGTTAAATCAAAGTTTAAAGGCCTAATATAGAGTTTGAAGATAAGACAGTGGCATATTAGCCCAAAAGCACATTCAAATTAACTACACCTACAACAGTTACTTCTTCAAAGATATTTTGCCACCTACAGCATTTTTTCCTTCAATAAAGCATCAAACAGTTATTACACTCGGTCAGAGATATTTTCCATCTACCAGCAGTTATTGTAAAGTTATTACAAAGCCTTAAAAGCTAAGTTGCACGAAACGGGGAAACGGAAACGAGTTTCCGAAACGGGAAGCGAAGCGAAACGCGACCTCCCCAAATTTTGGAAACGGGGAAACGCAGTATATATATATATATATATATATATATATATATATATATATAATTTAACTTTATATTAGAATTTAGGACATTTAAGAAATATTATGTGAAATCATAAAAGTTAAAAACATACATGATACATGATAAATTCAAAGCATAAACTATTACAAGTTACAACACATTTACTCGTGAATGATAACAGACACAATGGAAATAGCAATCTCGGAATATCGGATTGGTGCTCTTGATTAAATATGAGTTCCATACCCTAATACATGACAAAATACAATGAAAACATTGCAATCACCCAACCCTGAAATCCTGAAAAACTGATAAGTCTACTGGATTTTGAATGAGATCTAAAATTCTACTTTCTCCATATGAAATTCAATGAGGTCGAAACCACTCTCAAACATCCTGAGTCATTTCATGGTAATGTTAAAAATTTAAGTAAAAGGATGAAAATGAAGATTAAGGAGAATGTCACTTTTACTTTAAGAATTTAACATTACCATGAATCACATATAAATACTAAGGCCATAGGCTTTAAAAATCCATCTACAAGCGTCCATAAACGATTACAATAATGTTAAAAAACACGAAAATCGGAAAAAAACAAAAAAAAAACCAAGTTAAATCGCTTTAAAGGCAAGGAAACGCGTCTGTACGGCCTGGAAACGCGTTTCCGCGTTTCCGTATCGTTTCCGTACGGAAACGGAGCCCTTTCCAACGTTTCCTGCAACTTAACTTAAAAGTCAAACATTTCACATAAATCAACTCAGAAGTTAATATAGAAGTTATTATTTCAGGGTAAGATCTTCAGATATTTTTGCCTTGGGCCTTGCATGGTCTCAAAGGTCAAAAATCATTAACCTTGTAATAAATAACACTTAAAACCCTAGTTTAGCAACACCTCCTCATTTGCATATAAATACTGCATATGAGCTTCATTTTTAGTGTTGGTTGCTTAGTTAAAGTTGAGAATTGAAGAGTTGCTGAACTAATTGAAGAATGCTAGGCTGGATTGGAGAAAGCTCTGAGTCGCAGAGAGCTATTGTACATGGAATATGTAACTAGTTTGAACATCAATAATACAAGCACGTTCACAGGATCCTTGAGCTATGTTAATGGTGAATATTTCCTTCTTTGTCATTGTTTTTCTCATGTTTTACATTCTGTCCATATTCTCTGATAAAAGAACATAAAGTTTAGAGTAGGATATGCTGCTGTATCACCCTATTTCTGTTTGTATCCTTTATCTTTATGTTTTCTTCTGCAAGGTCTGATTGGAGGATTTTTAATTGCCCTTCAGTTCCACTTAGCTTGTTGTCTTAGGAATGATTCAATAGAGTGAAACCAGGGAAATTTATGGTGAGCCCATGCTCATTGGTACGGCTTGAGATATTGTTTTTAAGACCTTATTTGAAGTATGCTTAGTAGAGTCTACACCAGAGAAGTCTATGGTATGCCCTGTCCTCTAGTCTGCCTCAAAAAAAGTTGCTTTAAAGGTCCTTTAGAGTGTTAGTTTAAAGCAGATAGATTATTTCTGTTTGATCTTTGGCTACTCTCACTATTATCTTATATGTTTTCTTTATCTGAAAGTAGTCTTAGGAATACTGGATTGTTGTCTTAAAGGTTTGCTTATTAAAAGTTTGGCCAAAGAAGTCTATGGTATGCCCTGTCCTTTGGTTTGCTTCAAACAGTTACCTAAAAGGATTTTCTTGTCTAAGTAGAGCTAGAAGATTCTTAACTGACTATAGCTTTGCTGCTTTCACAACTTATTATTGTTTCATATCACAACCTACTTTAAAAAGATCCACTCGATATAGTTAGCTTGCCCTATGAAAACCCTTGCAAAGTTGATGAACAATTAAATCCTTTTATGACTCCATTGCCCAATGGATTAATGTTTTCTCATGGTCTATCATTTCAGTTGAAACATACCCTCAGTCACTCCAACCTTTGATCCCTCAATCAACCATTTAATCAACCAAAAAAACAAACAAGTCCTTAGAACTTCATAACTAGCCTAATATCCTAAACAAAGAGCATAAAGATATATCATTTGAAAACACTTATAAATGGAGAGATCCCTCTCTGATTCCAAAGTGGTTCTGATGTGGCCCCTGTAGTGTTTGTTCTTGCCAATCTTGCAAATCACAGGGAGCTAACACCCATGACAGTCTTCTTGAGGATCTTCAAGGCTCCATGATGTAGATGCCCCATTCTTCTGTGCCATAATTCATTCAAATCCCTTTCATCCGTACTGCCTATTAGTGCCATTGGAGACTCGAGCTGTAAATTATACAGTTTATGGCTCCTTACTCCAATTTCTACATTCCTTTTCCAACTAGGGCATTTGACATAAACTTTGTTGCCAATTAAGTATACATCGTAACCCTTGTTCTGAAGTTGAGACATCGAGAGCAAGTTCATCCCCAATCTCGGTACATGCAGTACGTTCATGGCCCGAAGCTTGTTACCAACTTATGTTTGAAATATTATGGTTCCTCTCCCAATGGGGGTACACTTAGCCTTGTTTCCCATTGTGATCTGAAAATTCATCTGCTCTTCTTGGTAGCTCGAGAAGCATTCTCAAACTCCTGTCATGTGAGCAGATGCTCCACTGTCAATATACCAGACACCTGGAGAGGCCGTGCTTGACACACAAGCGAAATCCTCTTCTAGTCTGGATGCCAGAACTGAAATGTCATGATCCCTCTGTTTCTCCATGCTTTCTGGAGGACTACGTGAACCCTTCCGAGCTGATGCTGTATCGATGTCGGATCTTAGTTCCATTGCAAAACCTCCTCTTCTGTCTTTTGTCTTTTGCTTTAATACCATGTGAAATTTTCAATCTGAAATACTAATGCAGTGATTGATTTATTTCGCCTACTTATTTATGATAAGTTATTTACAGATACTTCAGTAAATTCTAAAATAAACACAACTGCAGTATTCACTTTTTCAAAAAGCAGAACAACAAATATAACACATATTACGCAGTAGAAACAATCACATGAACACAGTGATTTTTGGACAATTGTCCCCGAAAAAACCCAAGTGGGAAAACTGGTGCAGCAGATGAGGGTTTATATTATTCTTCAGTAGTGGAAATCATTTACAGAAAATATGACGAGCAGATGTCTAGCATACACTTGAGATAATTTTTCCGAACCCTTTGGAAGAATTTCTGACACACTGGAGGGACCCTTCTTTCCTTTGCGTCACTCTGTGTGGCCTTCTGCGCAGTCACTGCGTTGGACTGCGTCACTCTGCGTGGAGGACTAGTGCTGCTGCTCAGCGCTGCCCCCTCTGCGTCCTCCTTCTACCTCTTTCTTCCTATGCTGACTACCCCTTCCTCCTTCTGTCTCTGCAACTCCACCTCTACAACCTCACCCTCTGAAATCGAATTCTCTTACTTCAGAATCGATTTCCTTCTGGTACTGAGAGTGTGCCCGACTTGCTTTCCAAATGACTCTCAAGCCTTCTCTTATAGTCTTCTCGCTGATGAATCAACGACCCAGATTAGATCTTTAATCAATGGCTCAGATTAAAATATGACTTGATCTTCGTTTTCTAGAAGATTCACACTCTGCTTTATTAATACCCTTTAATTATTTATTTTCCCTAAGTTTAGACTTAGGGATCACTTTAAAATAATTAATTATTTTAATAAAGCATGATTTGAGTGGAATTTTCACAAACGGCTTCTGGGTTCTCTGGAATACTGATGTCCAAGCCTCTTCCCAAAATATGGGACTTGGAACACTTTCCAATGCTACAAAATCAACAACTTGCTCGTGCCCCAATTATTCAGAGATGATGATGCACTTGGACCATGTTGCACCCGCTGCCTACACATTGCACCCGTCACTTGGCAGCTGTTCCAAGGCTTAGAGGAGGTTATGCCATTCCTAGGGAGACACGGGAGGTCATGTCTCATCTTCTAGCCCTCATTAATGGAGCACTGACTTGATCCTGAGCCACTTGGAGACCCATGAGACACATTTGGAGCCCACAAAGCCCAAATAGGGGTTTGGAGATGTTTTGTAGCATATGGAGGACATCCCCCTTATCATCATCATTTTTGAGGCCCTCTCTCTCATTTTTAGCACATGAGCCCTCAACACTGCCCCTCTAGGCCTCCATGTCAACCTTGCGTGGGCTTTAAAGGGCTAATTCGATTTTATTCTTGAGCTGTCATGGTTGGCTTGTAATCATGGGTGGGTTACTTGATATTTTAGGCATTGGAGGGGCTTTGTCTTTCGTAATTTGAATTCTTAGCTATTGTATAAATATGAGAGAGCTAGTCTCTCCCTATCATAACACTTTGGATTTTCAATATCTCTTTTAGAGAATTTCAGATCTGCAATTTGAGGATGAATTTGGACGAATTAGATGAATTTTGATGTTTGGTTAATTTTGCTATCTCTCTTGGAGCATATTTTTGGCATGTTGATGGATGGATATGTTTTTCTTTGTCTTGTAAGTGCTATTTAATGCTATATTTCTGATTTTGATTAATGTCTAATGTATGGAATATTGTCTCATGGTTAGTAATGTGCCCAAATTAATGAAATATTGTTTAAGCATTGAAACTATTGGGAAATTTTGCATGTGTTACTCATAGATAATGTAAGGCTGAATGTTCCTAGTGGATTTGTAGCATACACATCCTTGAAGCTCCATTAACTATTGCCATCAAAGTGTAAATATCTAGAAATTGTTTTGTTGCTGCTTCCATTAAGGGTATCAAAATTTCTTCTAGGTCTCCTTTAAGAGCGAGTTGCCTTATCAAGGTTATCTTTGGCTCAAATTCTCCCAATTGCTAGGCACTGGTCTTAAATCCTTGGTGATCACTCTCAAATTGATAAATCATCGTTCTTTCACCTCCTTTTCCTCGTCCCTTTAAGGTTAAGGAGGCCTCTTTAGGGCTTGGTACGAAATCCATTAGAGGAGTGCGCTTTGAATTCCGTCTGGATACAACTCTTCGTTAGTGTCTCCTCTAGTGATTCTCAAGTTTTGGTGGTTTTCATACAGTGGAATCTTCAGAAATTTGATGCCCTAGCCATCACACCAAGAGGGAACCTTAGAAGCTAATCCTTCAACTTGGGGATTCTTCGAAGGCATTTGCTTCAATACTCATTGGAGTAAGTCATAAACTGCCTTTTCTCTTGTCTACCTAGGCCTTGGATGAACTCATACCTCGCTAAATATCTCAACCCTAGGCCTTGTGTGGCCTTCTTTCAAAGGGTTTTTCGTGGAAATTCTTACTAGTTTCTCCCAAAGATCACACATTTATTGAACCTTTCCATTGAATGAACCACCTTGCCTCACTTCAAACCTACCATAGATTCATATCTATAACAAGTGATTCATGCTAGGACTCCTCCCGTCGGTGAAAATCCGAGAAGAGTAGGGGACATAGGCTATGGTGACAGTGGGTCTCTGTCCCAGGTGTTGTTGTGCCCTCTAGCTTTTGCCTGTTTACAAGGCTTGCTAGTTTGTGCAGCAGCACACACCATGTTAGGTCCCTATAATACTAGTGTAGCCCCCTTATTGTTATTGTTGTGCCCATGTAGCCCCCATATTGTTATTGTTATGCCCAATAGAAACCCACTATTGTTATTGTTGTGCCTTTACATTATTATTGTTATGTAGGCTCTAATTATATTGTGACCCCTTAGACTCCTATATATACAAAGGAGGTCTTGTCATTTGTATCATCCAAGAATTGTTCATTTATGTAATGTAAAGGAGGTTTCCCCTTAGAAGAGGCTAATTTTCAAGTCGTTGATTTATCTTTTCTTCTATTTTGTGAGCTGGTTGCATAACATTTGGTATTAGAGCTTTGGATTCTAGAGTTTCGCTTCTTCAAATAGGTCATCTTGGCATTTTCGCTATAACTTTTTTTTTTTCTATGAAGTTTCAAAAGCTGAAATTGCAACCACGTGGAGCCGAAATATTGGTGAACCTTGTGTACGAATTTCAGATCTTGGTTCGCTATATTTTCGAAGATATGATTTGAGGAAGTCAGGGTTTTTGCAGACTCCATAATTTCATTTCAAACAAGTGACCTAGGGAAAATCGTTATAACTTTTGTTTTAGGCATTGGATTTGAATTCTATAAAAAATGGTATAAAGTGCATGTATTGTAGTTTTTCTTGTAGCAATTTCAGGACTGAACGTTGAAACAATGACACGTGGCATCTCGTACAACTTCACTCTACTGAACCAGTCCATAATCAGGTCATTGTGGGAGATTTGGAATAACTCTATATTGAAGAATCCAATATTGGTTTGACTTGTGGTATTGGAAAGAAGATTCATAGAGTTACAACAAGACTAAACTTCAGACCTTGGAGATCCGAAATTACAGAGTTACAACTTGTAAAGACCTTAACTTTCTGAATTAACAATTATTAACAAAATTCATAAGTGTAAAGCCCTTAATTTTCAAAATTAACAATCATTCACAAAATTCATACTACCGCATTCAGAGTGGGATTTTTGAAACATAATATATATCAATTGACTAATCAATACTTACCTGGAACCGTGTTTGGAGATGTTCCTGATCTGCCATGGCTCCAGCTCCCGTTACCAAACCGCCGTTTTCCTCCCAGCCTATCTGAGGTCAATCTCTCCGGTCCCCAGATTCAGAAGACAAGTCTTTTGGCCCCCGATCACTCCATGACTCTGTTAAAACTCTAGAACTTACTGCTCATGTATCACGCAGTTAGAACTCCTCTGACAGCATCTGAGTCAGTTTTCCCATTCACTACCCATGCCCATCAAGTTTACCCCTCTTCTCCTTTTATACACAAACTCCATCCCAGATCTTTATTAAAATATCATCTTTTAATAAATATCTTTGATTTCTAAAATATCTTAGTTTTATTAAAATATTATTATTTAATAAATATCTTAGATATTTTAAAATATTATTATTTAATAAATATCTTGGATTTATTAAAATATTATTATTTAATAAATATCTTGGTTTTATTAAACTATTATTATTTAATAAATATCTTAGATTTATTAAAATATTATCATTTAATAAATATCTTGGATTTATTAAAATATCATCATTTATTTGCATAAGTCAATGCTTTTAATATTTTTTGAACAAAGTATTAGTTTATATTATGATAGTGGTAGATATAACTAATACATTCATTATATTATGGTGAGTTAGGGATTTACTCAATACTTCAATAATTCACTCATTACTCTACACCGAGTTTCTTTTCATAATTGATTAGTGCATGTACTAGTGCCATACATGTGATACATGCATATGTAGCTATCATATGCATGCTAATATTTCTATGTTCCATATAATTCGGGTTGGGTCGTTACATACACCCCCCTTCAGAAAACTTCGTCTCGAAGTTAAGTTTTATGTCGTATATCATTAATTATATTAATGATTAGTATAATCATATAAGGTTGGTGTATCATAGTTGAATTTTCGTTTAATGTGTGAGAACACTTTTAACATTTATGTTTTGATTTATTGGTTTACCAATTTAGTAGTTACGTCTTGCCCCAACAGTGTTCCCAAGCTATTCTAGAATCATCCTATCCTCCCTAATCTCTTCCGCTCCCATCCTATTTGACCTCTACAGGAATAGGCCATGGCATTAGTTTTACTGATCCAACCATCCATAAACCTAGGGGTGTCAGCGTCGATTACGTCGACCTGATTGACCAGTAGGCAGCCGACAATCATCATCACACGTCTAGGGGAGCGTGACTCGCACAACCCTCCCATGACTCCAGGTTTTGGAGGATAAACGGTGGGCAACACCTCCACCCCTCCTAGTAGAACCAGGGTTAACACTATCATGGGATCTCAGTGCATCTCAATTGTTCTTGGAGTTTTGTCATCACGCGGTCGGTTTGGTAACGATATTATTTGCAATTGAAAACACTTGTCCACAAATTATAACATATGTATCAATCTGTTCAAAGCAAATTGTTACCCATATAACAATTTCTACACATTCCAAACATGTTGCTATCTAGAATATTGACCCTTGGGTTCATATAACCTACTTGGTTATGTTTATCCAATAGGTCTATAAATTCACTTTCACCTTGAATAGTCAAGTGCAATCACTCTTTTATTTCTATCTCATCATTTATGTTGATATGTAAAATTATAGATACCATATCCACAACATAATTCCTCATTTATATTAGTATCTGTTAAATTTGGACAACTAGGTCCAAACTCCATGTTGTAATGCTCAAATTAAGAGGCTAATATTTTTGTTGGATTCCTCTTTCAGAGAGGTGTAAAATCCATATAAAATATATCTTAATCCGATTAGCAGAACATTTATTTTGAATTTATTATTTATAATAAATTATATGTGCACGTCGGCCTTAAGGTTTCACACCCCTAGCAGATGTGTCACACACCCCAATGATGGATATAAATACAGGCAAAGTTGGAGAGCATTTCACCACAACTCAACACACATCTTCTTCTCTCATCTGATTTAGTACGAGCTCCTTGGAGGACGAGTTCAGCCCACGCATGTGAATAAGAAGGAGGACGAATCTGTACGGCTGAACTGAAGGACAAATTTCTGCAGCTAGGGTTTTGCTGGAAGTTTGACCAGCGTTGACTTTGGTCAACGCATGGTCCGAAAGGGCTGAAAATTGTTGGAAATTTCGATTTTGGAAGGTCGTACTGTTTGGCACAGAAATTGAGGTCAAAGGGTTGACCAAACTGCTGCTGCGTTGACTTTTAGCTTGCAGCCCTGCGTTGACTTTTCTGGACATCGTTGACTTTTTGGAGTTGACTTGGGTTGACTCGGTTGCTGATTGGAGGACTGTTGTGACACATTCTGGGTTGGCTGACCAAGGAGACTTTGCTGGTTGAATCATCCTATTGACCGTCGTAACGCACCACCACATTTTTCTGTTTCTGGTTTGTCTTTTATAAGATCCACTTATATGTTCTATCAGAATTTTACTTAACTATTTGTGTGATTGCTGTAAGAAAAGTAAAGTTGCTTCAAGCATAGAACATCTACAAAAATTTACATGGTATCGGAGCTGAGGTGAAGACAAGCCCTATCTTTAGCAATCACCATCGGAGGAAATGGGTTCCACAAGTTTTGAATTCAAGGAGAATGACAAGCTGACCGGAAGGGATGACTTCCATGCCTGGAAGATGATATTAGATCTCAAATTGGAAGACCATGATCTCTTGGATCATGTACTGGGTAAGATTCAAGAACCTCCATCCAATGCTACCGCTGCTGCTAAAAACAAGTATAAGAAGGGGGGGATCAAAGCAAAGCTGATGATCCGGGAATCCATACATAAGAGTCTGGTTGCCTATATATCTGAACTAGGCACATCCAAGGAGATGTATGATAAATTGATCCTTATGTTCAAAGTAAACAATGTGAACCAAGTGCTATTCCTCAAGAATAAGTTGAAGAATATGAAGAAGGGCCGGGATGAGTCTATTCAAACTTACTTTCTGAAATTGATCGAAACAAGGAACAACCTGCTGGCTATTGGGGAGACAATAGCTGATCGTGAGATGGTTCTCACCGCACTTGGAGGACTCCCATATGAATGGCAAGTATTCACAACTACCATTCTCAATAATAATACCATTCCTAACTTTGATGAGCTTCTATCTAGATGTATGCAAGAAGAAACAAGGATGAAGGAATTCGATAATGACAGAAATGCTGCCTATGGTGCTCATTCTTGAAAGAAGAACTCTGGTGGTTCTAAGGACAAAGGAAGAACAAGGACTCAAGAAAAGAAGGGTAAGTGTTTCACTTGCCATAGGCCTAGTCACTATGCTAGAGAATGCCCCTTCAAGAAGGATTCTCCCGATAGTGATGATAACAACAACAATCGAAGGAATGGGAATCGAAGAAACGACAAATCCAAAGGAAAGAGGAAGGCTTAGTTTGGTGGAAACAATCAACCTTCAAAAAGGTCTAGAAACACCAGGTATGAGGAGTCTAATGCCGTTGATAAAAGAAATGAGTATATTCTTGTATCTGCTCTCTCTGCTACATCTCCGCCCGACACTATGGATGTCTGGCTAATCGATAGTGGTGCCTCAAGACACATCACTGGATTCAAGGAATCACTCTTTGACATGGTTGAAAGGGATACTAATCTAGAAATTATCCTTGGAGATAATGCCACATACCCCGTGAAAGGGACAGGGACTGTGACCCTCCACTTGTCTCAAGGACAAGTCCTACATTTGCAAGATGTACTCTATGTACCAAAATTGAAGAAGAACCTTGTGTCTGTATCAGCCATGGAAGACAAAGGGTTCAATGCAACATTCTCTGATGGAAAGGTGCTCATGTGGAAGAAGAGCTTCAAGGAAGCTATCTCGATTGGTTTTAGAGTTGGCACACTCTACCAGGTTGGAGGGAGTCCGCTGGGAGCAATGACATGTGATACTATCTGACAAACCGAACTATGGCACCGAAGGTTTGGACACCTTCATTACAAGGCCCTTCCCGAAGCAAGGAAGGTGGTGACAGGGATGCCTGACTTTGGAAATAATCATGAAGGTGTATGTAAGGGTTGTGCCGAAGGAAAGCATACAAGGGGACATTTCCCCTCAAGTGTCACAAAGACATCTGATATTTTGCAACTGGTCCATTCTGATCTATCTGGTATGTTGCCCGTGACATCCCTGGGAGGATGTTCTTACTACATGACATTCACCGATGACTTCTCTCGCAAAACCTGGATATACTTCTTGAAGAAGAAGGATGAGGCTTTCATGTGGTTCCGTACCTTCAAAGCCTTGGTGGAAAATATGACCGGAAAGAAGATCAAGATTTTGAGGACCGACAATGGCACTGAATATGAGTCAAATGAGTTCAAAGACTTTTGCAGAGAAGCCGGCATTAAGAGGGAGACTACCACTGCATATACTCCTAAGCAGAATGGTGTTGCTGAACGCAAGAATAGGACTATTGTGGAAGCTGCCCGTGCCATGCTATGTGACCAGGGTCTACCGAAGTTTCTGTGGGGAGAAGCTGCAAATACTGCTGTATATATTCAAAACCGATGCCCTCATTCCGCTTTGGACTCCAAAACTCCCGAAGAGGTTTTCTCTGGTAAGAAACCTGATGTCTCACATTTTAGAATTTTTGGATGTCCCGTCTATTTTCATGTGCCGAAAGAAAAGAGAAGTAAGCTAGATGCTTCTGGGAAGAAAGGAATGTTTGTGGGCTACAGTGAGACTTCTAAGGCCTATAGAGTCTATGTACCTGGTCAAAGGGAAGTAGAGATAAGCCATGATGTCACTTTTGACGAAGATGCTTCCCTGAAGAAAGTAGTAGATCTTCCAAGATCTGGAGAAAATCATGAAGAAAGGCCTGCAAATCAAGAAAAACCGCAGGATGAGACAATGCTTGATATTGAAGGACCAATGGACCCTATTGATCCATCTCCTTCACTGGGAAAGAGACCATCATGGCTCAGGGACACCCTCGAAGATGCTGAGGGTCATGCTGCCCCAAGGGGGACATTCCGAGAAAGCAAGAAGCCATGTAGATACCAAGGGTATCTAGTTGCCATGAGTACTATTGTACAATCTGAACCTGGATTTTTTGAGGAAGCCGTAAAGCATCAAGTCTGGAAGGATGCTATGCACGAAGAATATGAGTCCATAATGAAGAATGATGTCTGGGATGTGGTCCCGAGGCCGAAGGACAAATCAGTTGTCACCGCGAAATGGCTCTACAAGATCAAACATGGATCTAATGGGAGTGCTGAAAAGTTCAAGGCAAGATTTGTTGCCCGTGGCTTCTCTCAAAAGGAAGGAGTAGACTATGATGACATATTTGCACCTGTGGCACGATATACCACCATTCGATCAATCATAGCCCTTGCTGCTACGCAAGGATGGAGTCTTCATCAGATGGATGTCAAGACCGCTTTTCTGCATGGTGCAATAAAGGAAGAAGTGTATGTAGAACAACCTATGGGATTTGAAGTTCAGGATCGAGACACTCATGTCCAGGTTGAAGAAAGCCCTCTATGGGTTAAAGCAAGCACCCAGAGCTTGGTACGAGAGGATGGATAGTTACTTGATGAAGCTGGGCTTCACTCGAAGTAATGCTGATCCGAACCTTTACTTCAAGGTTGTGCAGGCGAAGCCTCTCATTCTAGTGCTGTATGTGGACGACCTCTTCCTGACAGGTGCTGACCCTCTCATTCATCAATGTAAGAGGGAGCTCGCTGCTGAGTTCGAGATGAAGGACCTAGGAGTGATGCACTACTTCCTGGGCACGGAGGTGCGGGGAGGAGACTGGAGAGATTTTTCCTTTCTCAAGGAAAATACATTGTGAAGCTTCTGGAAAGATTTGGAATGGTGGACTGTAAGTCCGTGTCGACACCGATGGAACTCAACTTTAAGAAGTTGAGTGGCAGCGCTGCTGGGCCTATCTTGGCCAATCCTACTGAGTATCGTTAACTCATAGGAGCTTTGATGTTCTTAGTGAACACCCGACCGGATATATGTTTTGCAGTGAACACTTTGAGTTAACAGATGGTTGACCCTCATCATTTTCACTGGGTTGGTGCCAAGAATCTTCTGAGATATCTTCGGGGCACGATAAACCATGGGCTGAGATACACTGCCGGGAGTGTGACACTCCGTGGATATACTGATGCCGATTGGGCTAGCAGTGTGGTGGATCGTAAGAGCACATCGGGATGCTGCTTCAATCTTGGTTTTGCTTCGATCTCATGGATGAGCAGGAAGCAGAAGTCAGTGGCTTTGAGCACCGCAGAGGCCGAATACATTGTAGCAAGTATGGCCTGTTGTGAAGCAGTCTGGTTCAACCTTTCTTTGGTAATTTGTTTGGACATGTGCTAGATACCACGCGTGCGCGGTGGCAGTGGGATTCGTATGTTGAGAATCTGTGTTCCACGGCAAGTCAAGCATATTGATATCGGTACCACTTTATCGGGATATGTGGTACAGTAGGCGCTAAAAATGAGCTCGATCATACGGGGCGATGAGCCGGAGTCGCGGATATTCTCACAAAGCCCACAGGGAAGGTCAAGTTCCTAACCTTGCGTGAGAGTCTTGGTGTCGTGGAACGACCCCATGATGTGGGTCTGTTGGACGATGACTACGGGAGCTGCGGGGGCTGGGGATAGCTTCTCGGAGCTATAAGCACTAATGATAACTTCTTCCCCACCGTTGTGATTTTGAGTTGGTTCACCTCTCATTTTCTGTGCCTCGTATGCATCCTACCCATTGAGTTCAGGGCTCATGGGAAGTACCTCTCATTTGGCCAGCGAGGTGGGAAAAGCTAGAGACTAGTAGCAAATACTGATGGACGCATCAGAGATTGCCGTACTCTCTATCTAGGATGGCACGGTCCAACCACTTGATCTGGGATCAAGTTTAGTGAGGTCTGGGACCTCTGCCTGACTTCGGGTCAGATGAACCAACTTCGGGTTGGTTGGAGACTCTTTATGAGTCTGATAGAGGTTTCGAACCTCTGGACTGATTATGTCAGTCGGGGGATGATGTCTTTGTGACTGACCCACTTCTGTTCTGAAATAAAGAGGCCAGCAAAGCAAGTTACGGCGGGATGACGCACGATGTTTGATTGCACTGATGGATGGAGTTCTCCCTGGTTGAGAGGGAGTGTTAAATTTGGACAACTAGGTCCAAACTCCATGTCATGATGCTCAGATTAAGAGGCTAATATTTTTGTTGGATTCCTCTTTCGGAGAGGTGTAAAATCCATATATAATATGTCTTAATCCGATGAGCAGAACATTTATTTTGAATTTATTATTCATAATAAATTATATGTGCAAGTCGGCCTTAAGGTTTCACACCCCCAGCAGATGTGTCACACACCCCAATGATGGATATAAATACAGGGAAAGTTGGAGAGCATTTCACCACAACTCAACACACATCTTCTTCTCTCATCTGATTTAGTACGAGCTCCTTGGAGGACGAGTTCAGCCCACACGTGTGAAGAAGAAGGAGGACGAATCTGTACGGCTGAGCTGAAGGACGAATTTCTGCAGCTAAGGTTTTGCTGGAAGTTTGACCAGCGTTGACTTTGGTCAACGCATGGTCCGAAAGGGCTGAAAATTGTTGGGAAGTCCGATTTTGGAAGGCCGTACTGTTTGGCACAGAAATCGAGGTCAAAGGGTTGACCAAACTATTGCTGCGTTGACTTTTAGCTTGCTGCCCCACGTTGACTTTTCTGGACATCGTTGACTTGGGTTGACTCGGTTGCTGATTGGAGGACTGTTGTGACACATTCCGGGTTGGCTGACCAAGGAGACTTTGCTGGTTGAAGCATCCTGTTGACCGCCGTAACGCACCACCACATTTTTCTGTTTCTGGTTGTCTTCTATAAGATCCACTCATATGTTCTATCAGCATTTTACTTAACTATTTGTGTGATTGCTGTAAGAAAAGTAAAGTTGCTTCTAGCATAGAACATCTACAAAAATTTACAGTATCCCTGTACCAACAATGTTTAAGCAAAACTTTCTTCATATTGGTATCCATGTACCAACAATGTTTAAGCAAGTTAACATATTCTCACATGTCATAGTACAAAATGACAGTCTTAAGTATCCATCCAAAACAAGATAATATTACCCACAGTTATAAATGTCACATAGAATAATCGAACACGGATATACAAATAAGGATGTAGCCACTATTTTCTATACTCTATTAATCGATTAACCTTATAAAAGTCACAGGTTGAGGCTCTTAAATCTAAATGGAGGGATGCTCCAACTTTTATGATTGTATATATAGAAACCAAAGTAACAAAAATCGCGATGTTATCGCGATTTTTTGAAAAAATCGCGATTTTTTCAAGCGGCCGATTTAATCGGCGATTTTTTGAACGATTTTTTGAAAAAATCGTCATCGCGATAAAATCGCGATTTTTACGAAAAAATCGCGATTATTTTGGTAAAAATCGTGGGCCCATCAAATAGAAACCCTATAAGTTCAAAAATCGATTTTTTTTTTGTCATTTTTGCAGCCCTCTCATTTTCCTAACACACCCTGTTGGCAGTTCATGGTAATGTTAAATTCTTAAAGTAAAAGTGATATTTCCTTTATTTTTCATTTTCATCCTTTTACTTAAATTTTTAATATTACCATGAAATGACTCAGGATGTTTAAGAGTGGTTTCGACCTCATTGGATTTCATATGGAGAAACTAGAATTTTAGATTTCACTCAAAATTCAGTAGACTTAATGGTTTTCAGGGTTTCATGGTTTGGGGATTTACATTGTTTCCATTTGATTCTATTATGTGTAAGGGTATGAGATTGGCATTTGATCAAGAGTATGAAGTCCTTTAAGAACCTTGATGTTGGTGGCATTGATTGTTGAACTTTGTTGATGTTGGTGGTATTGATTGTTGAACTCCCCTACTGTGGCCTTAACAAGAATGTACCCTTCACGCAAAGGAAAACAACTGGTTAGGCATGTTAATCTTTTTCTACCGCATTTTAAGGTTAAGCAATCCAAGTCTGAAGACTTTGAGCTAGATGATGTTTATGTATCTCTTGTTGATGATCCCATTTCTAGTAGCGATGAATCAATGATGAGTTTCATGAGGAGGAGGAGGAGGAGCAACAATAGGAGGAGGTGACACCACCTACCCCTACTACCGGTAGAGGACGTGGTCTACCTCCTTTAGCTCCTAGTGCTTCAGGATCTGGAGCACAACAGAGTCCATTGCCAGCCTCGCCAACTTCTTCGTCTAGAGGGAAAGCTGTTACATTTTCTCGCAAGAGGGGCAGAGGAAATCAGTAGTATAGGTTATTTGGTGCATTCCTTTGTATATAACATTATGACTCATGATTTGAGATACATTATTATATTTTTTGTTGATATTTTGAGGTTGAGTTGAGACTTAGGACTTAGTATTCAGGACAGGATTCAGTTTTATGTGTGATGTAGCACTAGACATGATATTACACATCTTATATATTAGTTTTTTTTTTCATATTTATGTGTCAATGCATTTATTTTATGCTGTAGATGCTTTAGATATTAAAAAAATTGAAAAAAAATGAATATTTTTGTATGTGCCGATTTTTTCCCGATTTTTACGATTTTTTCCGATTTTTTCCCCTCGGCGATTTTATCCCGATCGCGATTTTTGTTACTTTGATAGAAACGAAATGAATTAAAACATGAGCACAAAACACTCACTGTATAGTCGAAGCATGATCTAATTTCTTGATATAGGTTGATTAAGAACTTTAAGACACAAAACTATGTATGGATCCAGCCAATCCTTTTAATTTTTGTTATTTATTTGTCTTTTAAGTCTAGTTATCTTTGATTTATAATCTAGATCCCAAGAGATAATAATCATATTAACTTCTTTATCATGTTATTTCAGCTCATCTTCAGCCTAAAATCTAGAAGCCAAGGAGTAGGGTTTTGCAGGGCTAATCATTAGGGTTACGCTGAAGATGGAGGAAGAGTTAATTGACTACTCTAAAGATCCCTCAGTGGGAGGTTTATCTTCATTGAAGGAGTTTGTTACTGCTTGAAAATGCATTATTTACTTTGCATTATACTTGGTCTACTAAGAGTGTCATGTTTTTAATAAGATGTCAATTGTCGACAAAATAATAATTTCCTCTTTCTATAAGAAATTCACAATTTACAAGATATGTTACCATTTTGGTATAGTCTCTTTACTTTCAAGTTTCACCATTTAGAGTCTCAACTCTGGCTAGGATTTTACTAGCTTTACCATCATTCCTTGAACCATTGTTCCATTTTTTTATTTTATTTTATTGATTCATTTAATCCAAACACATAACACTTCACTGGTATACCCTCTCTTTATTCTTCACATTACTCGTTTTCTCATTAGTCCTTAGGCCTCATCTTATCACCAAAGGTATCTTCTTTTCTAACGGTGTATAATTATTATCCTTAATATTTACCTTTAACCAATTTTCCCAGTTTATCACTCGTTATTCTTAACAAATTAGGAGGGTTCATAACTCGTTATAGGTCATTGCTTTGACCTTTACCAAATCATGTTGCACATATTTTTTAGAAAATTCTTCTTGATAGAAAACATCCCTTCACTTCCTTATACCAGATATTCCTAATATTTCATGTCTACTTCAATTTGAAAAAGAACATAATAACATATTTATCAAATTGACTTTGTTTTCTCACCTCTAATCATCATGGTCTCCTTTTCTTCTCTTAATGCATACAATTATTACACTTGGAAATGTCGTTACTATTTCCCAACTTGGGTAAGACCCTATAAATAAATTCAATAACGTGGATATTGACATGGAAAATTGTAGGGGCTAATATTCGTAGGTGGGTGAATTTTCCCTGATTTTTCCAAAAAAAGATTCGCCAATTTCCATTTTTTATAAAAATGATTCGCCCAAATTTTACAATATAAAATTATTTTACCTTAAAAATCGCCAATATTATATAGAGAGTATATATAAAATCACTATATTTTTGAATAATTTTACAAATACAACCATAAACATTTTATAGTTTTCATATTAGGGAGTAGGGAGATTCGCCAATTTTTTAAACTTCAAAATAATTTTCCATCCTTAAAATTTTCCTTGGATATTGAATGTAATCTACTTATCATTTCAGGGTTTGATGCATCATGGGATAGAATTTCTCAATCATACTCCACGATGTCCATAATCCATGGATATAGTTAGTCACTTAAGGAAAAATTTATAATGTACCTCTCCCATTAGAGGGAGAAACTATTATAGATGTCGCCTATGCACATCAATTATCCTATAATTGATCAACGTTATTGTAGATTCACTTTTTTAATCTAATTTCATTGACTTCTTATATTGCTTTGTGAAACTTCCACTCACTCCCCCTTAGTGCTATTTTGTCGATTTCAATATTCTAAGTTGATTATGATAACTAACATTTATTATCATCATCAAAAGTTTGCCATTTCCTTCTTTTCTCATCCTCCCTAGGTACTATATTGATTATATTATGGTAACAATGGAGATCAAACTTTGAATTTTTTCACTTCACTCTCTTGGTAACTACATCGTCTTGTTCTAATAGTGCGTTTATTACCTTACAGGGTGGTTTCTTACCCTCTTAACAGATGTTTCATCCATCACTTTACCTCAAACTAGCTTAGCTTTTTATGTGGTTGTATTTTACTTTACATCTAACAATCTTGTCATAAGGTCCCTAGTCATGCTTTCATTACCATTCTTCTTTCCTTCAAGAGTTAACTTCTTTGGGGGCAACTCCGCCAACTAGTCTTTATATATGTCTAAATAATTACCATGAATCATCTCATATAGTGTCTATGTCCCTAATTTCTCTTTCCTAAACCACATTGTTTTCCTTTTCATGAAAATGCTATGTTGCCATTTTATTTTGTTTTAGACATCGATATATCCTTACAGTTGTAAATGGATAATCATCTATCTTAACAATGACATAATGGTTGAATATCAAAAATGTCTAATTTTAGTACATATTTAAACTTATATCAATTTAAACCTTTACTCTCCTCCTTAAACCACTTACACATATACATGGATAGTAATTAAAGTATTAACATAAGAAAATAGTATAAAAGATATTTGCATAAATTCATATCATCAATGGTTATAGTTATCAGCTAGTAAGATATATATATGGAAAGCTCAACGTCACTTGAAGAATGGAATGTTTCAATTGCATAAAAACAACTAGGATAGTATCCATCCTAACGTTCGAAAGTCTATAGGAAAAATTTGATGTCTAAAGTGATGTTAGTGTGCCCATTTTAATATAATAATTTGAATGTACTTCGAACTTTACTTGCACGATATACAAAGTCTTAAACTTCATTGAAGAAAAATTTGCAGCTAATATCCATGAGTCACCTCAACTCCTTTGTCGGATGGAATGTAAAGTAAAAGTAATGGATTAAGAATCAAGTGGGATTGAGTTTGATATACGTCTATGATACATATATTAGCATTAAATATCCCATCTTTTAATAAAATGTATCATCCTAGGGTTCATAGCTTTTAAATATCGAATTATATAAAATTTCATTTTATCCTTTAAAAGCTTCAATTTCTTCCAAAAGTTGAAACCACTTTTCCTGTCATTGAATACTACATAACACTAAATACCTTGGGTAGATTATCAAGGATGACTCGGAGTATTATACCTCGGGTTATCTTAGGATTGTTGCTTATAATTATGAAAATGAGGTGGTGATATCCAATAATCAACACAAGGTCTTGGGAAATGGTTAAGAAACTAAGATATTTCCCAATGTGATCATTTGTCCTAGTACTTTCAACCTAGTCGAACAGACCCCTAGATCAACTTTGCATTTATCCACATTTAAATCTATGGACTGAAGTTCTCCTAAAGACATTTCTACCTGACTGAAATCGTTTTACTTGTAAGCTGCCAATCCACATCTATTTCATGCATATGATGAAATAAAACTATCAATAGCACCAGTATCAAATAAAATTTTAAGTTTTATTCCATTGATAGTACCTGAAGATTCCACAACAATGGACTGATGCACTGACTGATTATTGTTGACTACATCATGCGTTCTATGATTACCTTGAGTTTTTGATGATGGTTACCACATTCTAATCATAGTCCTGATTCGAGGATTTAATCCATATACAAAACACTTGGCTTGACGTTCGTCAATATCTAGATAAGGAACATATTTTACTAGCTCCATAAACCTTATCTTATATTCTTTTACTGTTTTATTACTCTGGATTAAACGCGGTCTCCCTGTCCTAAAGCAGGATGTTCTATGCGTAATATTCTTAAAATGCATGAATCTTCATAGACCATAATATTACTTTGTAATATTTGTCTAACATTTTCTAATCCTAAAATAATAAACTACCAATTCCTACTTATTAACATAGGCTGGTCTAAATATATATTTTATACTCAACGTTTTATCAAATTAACATTTAATGTTAATAGATTCATACCAAGTTTTATAAAGATAAGTAATAATTATTGGGAATAACATTTGTGATATACATAATAACATTTTAAATTCTCACAAATTAATTTTAATCCATTCAACCATCATCTATTTACACATGTCTTTTACCGAAATAAAGTTTATTTTATATAATGGAGAGCCATTGAGCGTATATTTACTAACTGGAATATACCATAGGATTCCCTTCACCTTATTTATTAATAAATCTATTAATAATTACCTTAAAGTCCCTAATAACTTGATCTTCGGATTGATTATAATTCTAGGGTTCAAGACCTGGTACCTTGGTAATATGCGATGTTTCCCTAGTTTGACAGGGCTACTCTTTCTTCGTTGTAGTTCATAATGTCACACAAAATATAGGCGCCAAGACTTGTCTCTAAACGGCTGCCACAAATGTGTTTGATTCTTGCGTTGGGTAGCCAACTTACCGAGGAAAAGCCAGAATGAGAAATCATAGTGAGTGGCAACTTGTCTTCATAGATATTTAAGTAATAATGTCAATTTTTTTGTTTTTGATCATCAACTCAAGACAAGACAAATCAAAATTCAATTTAATATTTATTATAATTTAAATTTTCAATCTATTCAAAACATATATTCTTAGTCCAAGGGTCTTGAATAGATCGTGATGAGGTGCTCTGTTAAGGCACTCCTTGATGTGAAGTCATCGGTTCAATTTTCCACCCTGATTTGGATAAAATATTGGACATGATGAAGATGTAGTCCCACCAAGCTTGATGAATTCCTAACCAGTCCATCCCTATGACGAGATCATCAGTCCTGTGACATATACTTTACTCACCCTTTTCTTTTATAAAATAAAATTTATCTAAAGTTTTTGAAATATTCAATATATATATGTTAGGATTCATCATTATTATTATTAAAAAGATTTTTTTTTTTGTTTTTTTTTGTTTTCTCTAACTAAATACAATTTTAAAATAAACACAAATCTATTAAAATTATTAATAGAGATACCCACCTTCCTAACACAAACAATATTAATGAACATTTCCACCTTCACAACAATACCTCAAGTTTTTCTGCTTTTTTTTTTTTTTCATATAGAATCTTTAGGTTAAAGTTATAGGGCTTCCTTTTCTGATCCCACACTCATCGACTCTTTAAATAGAGTATTTCACTTACTCTTTACATTATAATTACTAGATCTTAAAAATTAAGTTGGTGGATTCCCAAAATGCTTTGACATGAAAATTTTGTTAACTTTGTAGCATTACTAGAATTAAAATTGAAAATTATTGAATACATAGTAAATTCAAAAAAAAAATTCCAAATAACTAATCGTATCCTCTACCATAGTCCACTTCAAGGATGGAGTCGGTTTACCATGACTCACCGCATCGGTTTCTTCGCAGGACGGCCGGAGAAGATGACCAAGTCCTCGACAAAGTGAGGGTGGTAGTGGTTTCCGCTGCAGCAGAGGCGTTGACGGCCAGTGTCCCACGGCGCCACTTGAATTTTCCGCCTACTTTGAACGCCCCTCTTGCTAGGGTTTAACCGCAGGGAAGTAGTGGCTCGAAGTCCTTTCCTTGAAAGCAAAAAGGAGCTATCCACGATAATTCCCTGGAGGCGAAGGCCGCGTCTATTTTCGCATCCACTAATACTTCATTAACAATCGGTGCTTATTTCTTCCCAGTAGGAGACTCGTGTTCGGTGGAATCGAGCAGGAGAGGACGCCGAGTGGCAGCGATTTAACAGTGTTGCTTAGCTGATCGAGAAGGGTTGAAGCAAACGTAT
This sequence comes from Pinus albicaulis, assembly GCA_034641835.2. Lineage (NCBI taxonomy): Eukaryota > Viridiplantae > Streptophyta > Pinopsida > Pinales > Pinaceae > Pinus > Pinus albicaulis. The sequence goes on from JAXQQM020071533.1 coordinate 66,316, forward strand.
TTTTTTTTATTGAGTCCTCCGACTTCAGGCGTTGTGAATTTGCTATTTCACAAGCCGAAAGGGCCGAAAGGCTGTCAATCTGCGGCGGAATTTTCTAGAAATAGAGCTATGACTTGGTCGTTTCTTCGTGCTCATTGCCTGATTTGGATTTCTACATTGGGATTTTAACATCTACCTACCCAGACATATGTTTCTCCATTGTTTCGTGGTTTTTGGAAGAGGATAGGCTCAGCTGAATGTCCTCAATGAGATTTCAACACGTAGATGCAGAGCTGTCTAGTGTTTCGTGGTTTTCGCAAGAGGACAGGCTCAGTTGAATCTCCTCAATGAGATTTCCACATGTAAAAGCAGACCTATTGTTGTATAGTCATTCCACCTTCCGGTCGAGAGACGTGTTTGAGTGTCTTGATCATTCAGTGGACGCATATTTAAGAAAATGATGACGAAGATTTCCAGAGGAATGCGCAGATACAAAGATACGATGAAGCATAGGGTTAATGGCAGCTTACATCGACATCCATGCCAGAAAATGGTGTCAAGCATGCTTTGGATTTGTTATTATTCTGCTGGTTTTCACCTCTTCCATTGGTATATTACTTGAATTATCAGTGTACTACAAGTTTGAAGTTTCTTTTCAATTATGATTTTGGTGAAACAGGCCCTTTATAGTGATAAATGTTAACTGAATAACTTATTTCCATCATTCATCTCTGTAGCTTATGGAAGGAGTATATTAGAAGCGAAGAGACTTACCAACGACATGCAGAAATATCATTTTGTAAATTTGGGAGGGTGGCTTATTATCAAAGGATGGATCACACCATCGCTTTTTGAGGGGATTCCTGACAAGGATCTACTAGTATTGGTTCTCTTGTGCCCATATTGGACTTTGCAATGCCATCGGTTGCTCGTACAATTCGCAGCTGGAGTTTCTTATTCTTAATTCGATTTTAATGTTTGATTTTGTCAGGATGGGACACAGATCCAGTTAAAATCGATGAAATTGGGAACCTACGTGGTTGCAGAAGATGGAGGGGGAACAATCATGGCAGTAAACAGAACTAATCCCTCGGGTTGGGAAACTTTCAGCGTATGTGTTTGTTGACAAATTAATTTGCGCTCCTACCGTTTGCTTCTTTGATGATGAATTCTGAAAGCGACTTGTACTGTTCAGTTACGGCGTGTGAGAGATGGCTGCTACCAACTTAGAGTCTTCAATAAGCAGTTTGTAGGAGCCCATAATGGAGGAGGGGGTATTGTGAATGTCGTAGCCACCACACCTGAGAGATCACTAGATCTAGCAAGGATCATTTGGAGAAGTCCCCATTCCTTGAGAATTTGAAGAAGAAAAACAACAGTGTCCTATATATCATATGGAACATTTCGCATCAGCCCAAGCACATATCAGATCTGATGGTGAAGGAGAGCATAAAGAGCTTAAACGGAAGTATGGCCGCGAGATTTTATTCACCGAGCCAGCAAACCTTAAGCTAATGAGCAAGGCCAGGCAAGTTTAAGTTTCTGTCCATGTATTAGGCATCGAATAAATCATAGCGACAAAGTTCAAATGCCAATAGTATCGAATTACTCATAGTAGCAGGTTTCAATTGTGAATATAAATAGAATTCAATACAGCAAGAGAGGAGATTTTTGATAGAAAACATTTTGAAATGTGTGGACTTTTGTTTTAAGGTTTAACACCATACTGTATGGAAAATTCATTAAATTTAATACGGCTGTCAAATTTCCCACAGCAAAGCCCAATACCATTGAATCTTGTTCTTTGGAAATTAATCATGAAAGGAGTCTTCATACTTAAAAAAAAATGAGACCTTATGAGAATAGCTTTAGCTTGGCTGTGTGGACTTCCCAGCTCTCTGAAGGTAAGTGTCTTCAATAGAAAGAAGGAAATTTTAATGCAATAGCTCAAAACTCAAGAGATGGAGGCAATACAAGCTTGGAAACTCATAGAAATGATTTAAAATACCCTAAGATCCACAAAGTCTGAAATTGTGCTCCAATACCATGTGTAAAGACCTTAACTTTCCGAATTAACAATTATTAACAAAATTCATAAGTGTAAAGCCCTTAATTTTCAAAATTAACAATCATTCACAAAATTCATACTATTGCATTCAGAGTGGGATTTCTGAAACAGAATATATATCGATTGACTAATCAATATTTACTTGGAACCGTGTTTGGAGATGTTCCTGATTTGCCATGGCTCCAGCTCCTGTTACCAAACCGTCGTTTTCCTCCCAGCCTATCTGAGGTCAACCTCTCCGGTCCTCAGATCCAGAAGACAAGTCTTTTGGCCCCTGTGCCCAAAATTTCAATAAGAATCGAGATCACTTCATGACTCTGTTAGAACTCTAGAACTCACTGCTCATGTATCACACAGTTAGAACTCCTCTGACAACATCCGGGTTGGGTCGGTTTTCCCATTCACTACCCATGCCCATCAAGTTTACCCCTCTTCTCCTTTTATACACAAACTCCATTCCAGATCTTTATTAAAATATCATCTTTTAATAAATATCTTTGATTTCTAAAATCTCTTAGTTTTATTAAAATATTATTATTTAATAAATATCTTAGATATTTTAAAATATTATTATTTAATAAATATCTTGGATTTATTAAAATATTATTATTTAATAAATATCTTAAATTTATTAAAATATTATCATTTAATAAATATTTAGGATTTATTAAAATATCATCATTTATTTGCATAAGTCAATGCTTTTAATTTTCTTTGAACAAACTATTAGTTTATATTATGATAATGGTAGATATAACTAATACATTCATTATATTATGGTGAGTTAGGGATTTACTCAATACTTCAATAATTCACTCATTACTCTACACCGAGTTTCTTTTCATAATTGATTAGTGTATGTACTAGTGCCGTACACGTGATACATGCATATGTAGCTATCATATGTAGGTTTCATATGCATGCTAATATTTTTATGTTCCATATAATTCGGGTTGGGTTGTTACACAACCATTGCAAGATCGAACTCCTAAAAGAAATAAAAATGTGTGTATTTTTTTAAAAATTGCATAACTTTTGTTTGTAAAATCAGTTTGAAGTGATGCCCAGGGAATATTGAAGCATAGATATCAGATTGGGTTCTAAAATGCCTCCCAAACAAAATAATTCCACACCCATTAAGCCCTCAAAAAGCCCTACTATGACACATGAAGAGGAAGAATTGCAGCATGATACATCAAAATTACGGGACTAAGTGCAACAAGTTTCACTCTCCCCAAGGACAACTAAAGATGAACTAAAAGGGGACTTGGATGGTTTAAAAGAAGAAGTAAAATGTGACATGGATGGTTTAAAAGGTGACATGGATGGTTTAAAAGAAGACATGGAAGGTTTGAAGGAAGGTTTTGTGAAAATTCCTAGATCTGACAATCTAAGGAATCCTATTGCAACTATCTGAGTTACTTCTCCTATTATGTAAATTGCATTTACAGAATTAATTCAGATCTGAATTATTGAAGTAACTACTAAAGCAACCTACACTTAATTAAAATGATTCCGAAACAAGGAAACTGAGCAAGAAATCAATCACACATAGGACACCTTTATTTTGGATTGAGTTTTCGGAAAAACCCAATGCGGGAAAACTGGTGCAGTAGATCTGAGGGTTTGTATTATTAAACAATAGCAATTACTGAATACATCTCTGAATACCTCAAGGGTTATTTAGTTATAGAGAGAAATATTGGCAAAAACAAATTGTGAGAATACCTCACTCAATCATTGGAAAACTCGGCTAATTTGGACACTGGAGAAGCTGCCCCTGGAGGTCACTGTGTAGTCACTGCGTAGTCCCTGCATCACCTCTTCAAGGCATTGCGTCACCCCACCAAAGGGTTGATCTGATTCTCTCCACAATATTTGGAGCTTAGAGTGCTTCCGATGCTACCAAAAATCAACACTTGCTCTTAGCGAGGAAAGTGCTCTAACAATATGCATGTTGCATACTGCTCTGACCTTGAAGCATCCTCTGCGCTGCTGATGTCCATCAACCACTGCGCTGTTGATGTCCATCAACCACTGCGCTGCTGCTGCCACTGTACTATTGTCCATGACATTGCTTCTGCACTGTTGCATCTATACTACAACTCCCTCTCAAGTGCTGCATCGGCTATGCTTCTAGCACTGCCATTGCTAACACTGCATCTGAACTCACCCAAAACTAAACAAGTGTTCAGTGGATGCACCTCAGTGTTGAAGAGTCTGATTGCTGGTAACTACTGCGCTATCCCTCTTGTGAAAATTTCTGAATCTTACAAACAAAAATCCTATTGCAATATACTGATTTGCATTACCTACTTGTATTTTCCATTTAACAAGTTATTTACAAATTTATTCAGTAAATATTAATGCAAATACTAAGCAGCCTACACCAATATACAGATCAAGTACTAAAAAATAAATGAGACAATCACACAAAGGACACTTATTTTTGGACTATCGTCCCTGGAAAAACCCAATGTGGGAAAACTGGTGCAACAGATTTGAGGGTTTGCATTATTAAGCAACAGTATTCTGAGTACAACTAGGGTATCAAAATCCGGCTCACCCAACAGAGAAAATCCTCGACAGATAGATAAAATAGTGAGTTTTACCTCACACTGCAAGTCCTGGCTGATCCAAGATCCGAACTGGCGAAACCCTAGCTCCCTCAGTGCTGCCTCTGTGCAGTAGATGCGTAGGCCTGCGTGGGGATGGCTGAAGTCTACGTCACCTCCTCTCTGCGCTGATCTGCCTCTCAGAAAATCGAGTTTCAGCCCTCCCGGCTCAGAAACCCTGATCTCCAGCTAAATTCGGACTGTCCCTGCGTGGGCCTACATCACCCCTTCAGGGCACTGCGTCACCTCTCCTGGTGGTTGCGTTGCTTCCTCTACTATCTCTTTTGCCTCTCTGCTATGTACTCTTGGTCCTTCGACCAATAACTGCTTCTACTCCTCACTGCTGCTGAATCACTCAGATCTTATATTTGTCCGAGCACTGCGTTGTCAGAAGAATTCGATCTCCAGATTCACTCACTATGTGTGTTCTCCAACTGACTCTCAAGCCTTCCTTTATACTTTTTCTGTTGAGAAATCAACGACCGTGATCTAATCTTTAATCAACGACTAAGAGTAAAACATACTTGATCCTCGTCACTTAGAAATTTCTCACCCACATTTAAATTAATTCACTTTAATTATTTTAATTCCCTAAGTTTTAACTTAGGCTCTATTAAAAATAATTAATTATTTGAATAACTTTCACTACGGGTGGAATTTCTCCAAAATATTTCTGGGTCTTGGAGATCTCATGTGTTTTAGCCCCTCCACAAAATTTCGGAGCTAGAGCACATCCGATGCTACCCAAAAATCAACACTCCCTCTTAGCGAGGCATGTGCTCTAGCAATACTTTTCACCAGAAGCATCACCCTGATCCACGATATCGGCCCTTTGTGCTGTTGATGGTCGACTTGTTGCCCCTCATCCACTACGCTGCTGCAATTTGTACTGTTGCCCATGAATCTGCCACTGTCACTGCTGCATCTGTACTGCAACTCCCTCTCAATATCCTGCATCATGCTGCCCATAGCACTGCCACTGCTAACTGCTGCACTGCAACTCAGTCGCTGAGAGTTACGCAACTGAAAGACATCCCAAATACTGACATATTGGTAAGTTTGGATGCACCTCGATGCTGAAGCTTCCTCTGCTGCTAATTTGCGCTAACCCTCTGATGCTACTACGCTGCTGCTGCTCTGCACTGTGTAACCACGGCTCTACACTGCGCTGCACCACTGTGCACTGCGCTGCTGCTTCTGCTCTGCACTGCTTCAGACTTCGACACTCTAGCTCTGCCACTATCGTTCCATCATCCCTTGCACCAACTGATACCCGTCATTCTGTTACTGTCATCAAGGGCTCCCGTAACCGTATGTGATCCAAGAGTTTGGGCACCTCAAGGGTCCTGCCCCCTATATGATACTCTGGAGTCTCATACTCCTACTCCTGGGTCTGGTGCCCCTTTCAAGCCTAGTCCCTGGTTGGGACTTGTTGACCACTGGAGTGGCATCTAATGATAATGAGAAGACTCCATGCCCAAGGATGAACCAGAAGACATTTGTACCATGGGATATCATCAGATATCATCAGTTCAACAGAGTTTTTAAACTCTACTTCTACTTCTTATCATTTTCTCTTGTACTCAGATTCCACATCCTAGGGGGAATTGTAATAAATGATGCTAATAATGATGAGTTTTGAATCAGTATTGAGTCTGTAACAGGCCTAGGTAGCCTAGGACCTTGCTAACAAGTGAGTATTACTCTGGGAGGTTTTTTTTACTTGGTTAATTATCATCTCTCTACCAGGAGTTAATAATTAATGGATTTTTTTCCTTCAATTTTACCCCAAAGCCGGAGTACGGCTTGATGGTGAGGCCTTGGGTGAGTCCTAGTGTCTAGAGTCAATGTATATTACCATTCTAGATCACACAAAAAATTTTGTGGAATTTGGTTAGGTCTAGGTAGTGATTTTTTAATTTTTTGATTTCCCGCAAGTCGAAAATTGCAATAAAAATTGTAATTGAATTGTAATAAGTGTTGTTTAGAGAAGTTGTATGGGGTATGAGTAATCAAAATTACACCTCTCACGCTCAACTTTCTACTATGACACACTTTGAGGGGTTAAAAATGTGTTTTGAACCCTCAAAACCCACTTTTCCTAAGTTTAGTGGGAAATATGGCAATTAATTAAGCCAGAAATTAAATAAATGGAGAAAAATAAATATCCACACATGCTAAATAAGGTGGAAATGAGGTGGAAAATTATAGAGGAGTTAGAGTGAAGTCCCAAGATGATGTGGACTCCTAAAATCAAGGAAAAAACATGTGCTCAAGTAAAATTGAATTTTCAGCATTAAATGAGAGCTGCTTACTTGGCAATTCGAATTTGTGAAGTTAGTGCATATTTGGGAGGATTTGGGAGAATATTTGGTGGAGATTTTTGTGGGAAATTGTCTCCACATGGGTTACCAACCATTTACACATGTCATTCCATCATAAAATTCGAATTTGGCACATAAGGGAAGAAGAAAATGATGTCCACTTGCAAGAATTCGAATTTTACACTTGGCATTGGAGCTCTACTTACCAAATTCGAATTTGCTTTGAGATCTCCTCTCTCTCACCACTTGGCATATGGTTCTTCATTGGGATTTGCTCCCAACTTTCTATATAATGGAGCCATGGGCTCTCATATTGTATATTGTTTACTAGCTATTGTGCTTGAGGAAGCGCGGCTGCCTTGTACACTTTCAGAAATATCAATAAAGACTTTGGGGTTTCAGTCATGAGGTGTTCTTCCTTTTAGAGTGTGATGAATTGTTGATCATTGGTATAATTCCTTTTACTCATGCTTTGATCTAATTTGTTTCCATATGCTCTTGTAGATTTGTTAATGTAAAGCTATCTTACATTGATATTTGATTTAGGAGTATGCTCTAGGTATAGAATGCTCTAGTTGGTTTCAAATAAATCTCTAGAGTTTTTTTATCATTGTTTATTGTTAGATCTATATGGAACTAATTCTTGTTTGAAGTTTTGTAGAGGGAACATCTTGTTGGGATCAAAGAATTAAGTGTTGGGGGAAGTCTTTGGAGAGACCAACCCACTCTTGATACATTCTCAAAGGAGCTCTCATTTGTTCTTTGAACCTTAATAGTCTTATCTTACAAAGTGGTTTTGCAGGGGTTTTGGGACATAGCTTGTATATAAGCCGAATACTTCTAAATTTGAATATCTTTTAAAACATTATACTTCATTGCTTTTATTTGCTATCTAAGAGTTTGAAGATGATTAAGCAAAGAGGAGAGTTTACTCTTACTCTTTGGCTTAGCTCTATGTAAATTGTTGTGCAATATTTTGTAATTTTATCTATCTAATATTTGATTGGTTTTGTAGCCCTCTTTCCGAACTTTTTCTTGTGACAACTTGAGTGGACAACTACAGGAAATTACTAACAAGTTGTTGCAGGACCTTTGGGCTATGAAATTCAAATGAGGAGGATAACTCTCTCTTCTTTGGTTGTGGGAATTGAAGGGGCTTAGCTTCTCTTCTCCTTTTGTAAAGTTTGAATTCTTTTGTGTTTTTTTTTTTAAATTCTCACCGAAGAAAAGTCTATGGTCTCAATATTTGTAAAGACTTTCTTTGGTTTAGAAAAGGCCTCATGGTCATTTCACTCTTGTAAAATTAATAAAATTTCTGTTTTTGTTGTGGGAGCGTGGGTTTTACCCATTCGCATCCCTATCTCTCCATTTCAAAGGAGAGAATTTGTAGATGGATTGACTTAGTAGTTTTGACATTTCCGTTTTCTTTCATATCACATATGCATGCTCTAATTGGGAAGTAACACAAATCGCATAGTCCTTTAATTTCCTAATTTGCAATCTCATTTGCCATCACTTACTTATGTTTTGTGATCTATTTCTCATTTGGATAAGTTTCACAATATACTACAAGTAAAGAAGCATAGCACTTTCAATTTATGGCAACTTGAGTTATTGTTCTAACTATGAAGCATATTTAATTGAATCATCTCCATCTTTTACATAGCACTTGCAAACTCACTTTCATATAATTTAGGCATTTCATTTTTCATATTAGACTTGCATCTCTAAAATTTACCTCCAACTTAAGTTGGTTGAATAGACGTTTTAGGGACCCTCTACCTCTATGGACTCCTCACTGTGAGATCCAAATATTTGGGCAAGGGTGAGGTCTGAGGATTATAGTTTAATTGTAACCTTGCTTTAGAACTAATTAATAAAATAAACCAAGAGCACTATCTCATCACCTTTACTTGCAAAGTTCCCAAATTTTTTGCTATCTTGACGGTTTAAAGATTCACATGCAAATATTATCTCAAGAAGCACTTTGGATGCAAGCATTTTAATTCCTTAAATTTTGCAACAAGTTTAATTCTATGGTACTTGGAAATTTGCTTACTTTTGCAACTTCATTGCATGTTGTCATTTAAATGATCATTATGCTTATGGATGATTGGTATATCTCGTTTCATTGGCAAATACCCTTATTTGGTGTTGCAAATTTCATTGCATGTTGTGATCTTGGTCTAACATTTGAGTTTTTCTATCATCTCATTTACACTCTCCAAAAGTAAAACACTAATTGTTTCCTTATGAGCAAGATAGTTTTTCATGCTTTGATTCATAAATCTATTTATCTTAAGAGCATTTTTGATATCTTGTGCTAATAGTCTTTTGTTTCCATTTCAGGATTACTGTGTTCTCATCTCTTTGAGCATTTCTTTTACTTTTGAGCACGTTATTTGTAAAGGCATCAGTTAAATGGTTTGTCATTATTTCAAAGTTGCTCATAAATGCTCATGAATCTTTAAAAGTAATCAAATCTCACTAATATTCTCCTAGAAAACTCACATCTTTAACTTAGTTTTTTTTTAGGGAACACCCCCCCCCCCCCCGCCCCATAGCTAATCTATGAGATAGCTTAAACGGAGAGAGTTGGAAATAGGTGACAACCCCTTCCCTGAGTTCCTTGCCACCAACCACACCTTGTGGGGTTAAAGGCTTTTCCTACTAATTGTAGGTAGGTGTAGGTGACAAGCGATAATAGGACCCTTCCTCTCTTTGCAACTCGTACTTCCGCTGACAACTTCTTCTGGCAACTGGAAGTCGATTTGTTGCCCAAATCTGCATTCTGGATAACTCGCACAACCTTCTCTGGCAATCTCGTACGATCATCCTCGCAGAGCTGCAAAAATATGAAAACTCAAAACTAGAGAAGGAAATGATCTTGCCAAAATGTCGAATGATTCCTCTCTCCTCTGTAGTTGCAGACTGGCTCTACCCACTCCCTGCTGGAGTAAGTAGATCCGCTCCCGACTACTGCTGCTCTGCAGTGAGAAATTGAATTTCTTGGCTCAGAATTCTCTGAGGAAGACATTCCCTCAGTGTCATGCAACTCACTGACTGTCATCTCTGTCGAACAAGTTCCTTTCTCCTTCTTTCGCTGCTGCCCAACAAAACTCGGATCTGAGTTTCTTTGGCGCTAGAAATCCTCTAAGGAACAAACTCCCTCTGAATCTTGATTTCCTTCACGAAAATCCTTCTGCCAACAAATGTCGAAGCACCCCTCTCTAATCTCTCTTTGCTGTTGCTCAACACTGGATCTAGACTTCTTGGCAAGAAATATTCTGAGGAACTTATTCCCTCTACTTTGCTTTTGCCCCACTAGACACTGTTCTGCACCAACAGAATCAACGTCCCACCAACAACTCCAGATAGAATCTGTACTGCACCTCCAGCCACGGCCACTGGAAAAAATGAGACTCAATAGCCTCTGCACTGGCCCAACAACCACTGCGTTGCCTTTTGCAGCTACAACATCACCTTAGCAGGCTGATGCAGGCTCTGCGTGAGCCTCCCCTGGGGACTGTGTCACCCTTCCTCTGACTCTGTGCTGTCTCTCGGGACAACTGCTTTCCTTTAGCAAATTTCTTCTATTCTTTCGCTGATGGCTTCAGTCCTCCTTGATCTGCAATTGCTCTGATACCATGTGAAAATTTCTGAATCTTACAAACAGAAATCCCATTGCAATAAATTGATTTTCATTACCTACTTGTATTTTCCATTTAACATGTTATTTACAGATTTATTCAGTAAATATTAATGCAAATACTAAGCAGCTTACACCAATATACAAATCAAGTACTGAAAAATAAATGACACAATCACAGAAAGGACACACTCATTTTTGGACGAATGTCCCCAAAAAAACCCAATGCGGGAAAATCGATGCAACAGATTTGAGGGTTTGTATTATTAAGCAGCATTATTCTAAGTACAACTAGGGTGCCAAAAGCCGACTCACCCAACAGAGAAAATCCTCGACAGACAGATAAAATAATGGGTTTTAACTTTTACCTCACATTGCAAGTCCTGGCTGATCCAAGATCCAAATTGGCAAAACCCCAACTCCCTTTGCGCTGCCTCTGTGCAGTAGATGCGTAGGCCTGCGCGGGGATTGCTAAAGTCTGCATCACCTCCTCTCTGTGTTGATCTGCCTCTTAGAAAATCGAGTTTCACCCCTCCCGGCTCAGAAACCCCGATCTCCAGCATAATTTAGACTGTCCCTTGGAAGCTCTGTGCAGTCCCTGAGTGGGCTTGCGTCACCCCTGCAGGGGATTGCGTCACCTCTCTTGGTGGTTGCACTGCTTCCTCTGCTGTCTCTGCTGCCTCCTGCTATGTACTCTTGGTCCTTTGAGCAATCACTGCTTCTGCCCCTTACTGCTGTTGAATCACTCAGATCTTATCTTCGTTCGAGCACTTCTCCATCATAAGAATTCGATCTCCAGATTCACTCACTATGTGTGTTCTCCAACTGACCCTCAAGCCTTCCTTTATACTTTTCCTGTTGAGAAATCAATGGCCGTAATCTAATCTTTAATCAACGGCTAAGATTAAAACAAACTTGATCCTCGTCACTTAGAAGTTACTCCCCCACATTTAAATTAATTCACTTTAATTATTTTAATTCCCTGAGTTTTAACTTAGGCTTTATTAAAAATAATTAATTATTTGATTAACTTTCACTCCGGGTGGAATTTCTCCAAATGATTTTTGGGTCTTGGAGATCTCATGTGTTCTAGCCCCTCCACAAAATTTCGAAGCTAGAGCACATCCGATGATACCCAAAAATCAACACCTTTGATGCACTGCGCTGCTACTGCTCTGCACTGTGCAACACTGATCTACATTGTGCTGCACTCCTGTGTACTGCACTGCTACTGCTATGCTGCTGCTACTGCTTTGCTCAGAATCTGGCACTGCTACATACTGCACTGTCGTCTCCATCACTCCTCGACTCTCACTAAAGACTCCTCCATCTCGCTACTGCAAATATGGGCTCCCGTAGCAAGGTATTGATCCATGAGGTGGGCTTCTCAAGGATCCTGCTCAACATGTTACTCTGGATTCTTATACTCCTCCTCCTGGGTCTGGTGCCCCTTTCAAGGCTAGTCCCTGGTTGGGACCCTTCCTCTCTTTGCAACTCGCTCTAGAAAACTCGCACTTCCTTCGACAATTGCTTTCGGCAACTGGAAGTTAATTTGTTGCCCAAATCTGCATTCTGGATAACTCGCATAGCCTTCTTTGGCAATCTCTTACGATCATCCCTGCAAAGCTGCAAAAATAGGAAAACTCAAAACTTGAGAAGGAAATGATCTCGCCAAAATGTCGAATGCCTCTTTTCTACTTTGCGCAACTGCTGACTGGCTCTACGCGCTTCTTGTTGGAGTAAGTAGATCCGCTCCCGGCTATTGCTGCTATGCAGTGAGAAATCGAATTCTGAGGAAGACATTCCCTCAGTGTCATGCAACCCACTGGCTGCCATCTCTATGGTCAATTGTCGAACTGCTCCCTCTTTCTCCCCCTCTGTGCAACACTAGGCAGGCTTACGCACTCCTCCTGGAGCTCGTAGATCTGCTGTTGAGATCCTGGAAAAATGCTGAATTCCTCGGTTAGGAACTCACTGAGCAAGAATTCCCCGCTATGTGCTATTTTCTTTCTTCTAACGTTTTTTTGCCTGGCAACTACCGACAGAAAAACTGCGTCCCTCTGGCTCTGCGTGAAGGCTCTGCACTGGTCCCTCTGCCTTGGCAAAATCTCGAATCAGAAGTTCTGCCTCTCTGTTGACTCACTCAGAGAGAGAACCTCGAAACTTCAGCCCTTCTGGCTAGAACTGCGCAATCCCTCTCGGAATTTGATCTGCTGCAACAATTTGGCCTTCTCTTCAGAGTCAGATCTGCTCTTCTTGTTTCACATCAAATGCTCTGATACAAAGTGAAAATTCCTAGATTTGACAATCTAAGGAATTCTATTGCAATTATCTGAGTTTCTTCTCCTATTATGTAAATTGCATTTACAAAATTAATTCGGATTTGAATTATTGAAGTAACTACTGAAGCAACCTACACTTAATTAAAATGATTTTGAAACAAGGAAACTGAGCAACAAATCAATCACACATAGGACACCTTTATTTTGGACTAAGTCCCCGGAAAAACCTAATGCGGGAAAACCGGTGCAATAGATCTAAGGGTTTGTATTATTAAGCAGTAGCAATTTCTGAATACATCTCTGAATACCTCGAGGGTTATTCAATTACAGAGGGAAATTATGGCAGAAAGAAATTGTGATAATACCTCACTCAATCATTGGAAAATCCGACTGATTCGGACACTGGAGAAGTTACCCCTGGAGGTCACTGTGCAGCCTTTGTGCAGTCATTGCGTATGCCCTGCATCACCTCCTCTAGGCACTGCGTCACCCCAACAAAGGATCGATTTGACTCCCAAAATCGTAGATCTCAGCCTCCCGTTCTCACACCTCGACTTCTGACTTCTGGATCAGTTCCAACAGTGAAATCTCGAAAACCCTCTGAGCCCCTGCGCAGCCTATGCGTAGCCCTGCGTGGCTCTTTGTCACCCTGACTGGCTCTGCTAGACGTCTCTCTGCCTCTCTCTGCTGATGATTTTCCGACTGAGAAAATCTCTCTCTCTGGATGCTATGTTTGCCCCTCACTACACTGAATCACTTAGATCTGATCTTTGTCCGAGCACTCCTCTATCAGAAGAATTTGATCTCAAGATTCACTCGGCATGTCTTTCCAAATGACCCTCGAACCTTTCTTTTATAGTCTTCTCATTGGGAAATCAACGGTCGAGATTAGATCTCCAATCAACGACTAAGATTATAACATGTCTTGATCTTTGTTTTCTAGATCATTTTCACTCTGTTTTATTAATGCCCTTTATTTTTTTAATTTCCCTAAGTTGGACTTAGGGTCTCCATTAAAATAATTAATTATTTTAATAAAACATGATCTGAGTGGAATTTTCACAAACAGTTTCTGAGTTCTTTCGAATACCCGTGTCTAAGCCTCTCCACAAAATTTGGGGCTTAGAGCACTTTCGATGCTACCAAAAATCAACAGGTTTGACAAAGTTGCTACAAGAAATGCTTCCTAATGGTGAAAAGGTATTCCATGAAAATCATGATGAGAGAAAAAAGGATGTCAATCATGATTTTAGAGAATCCAATGTTGGGTTTAAGACCCACTACAGTCCAAAGATTGATATGAGGAAGTTTGATGGCAAGAATCTGTAACATGGATACTATAGATAAAGCAATATTTTGATCTCCATGATGTGTAAAACACACAAAAAGTACGCATTGCAACTTAATATTTAGAACCCAATCAGTTTTTATGGTATCGATGGCTTTGTTCTCGTAAACCACTTGTCACTTGGTCAATTTTTACGGAGAAAATGATAATACATTATGATGATAAATCTCAAACAAAAGGGTTCAATGGTGGAGCACATTGAGGACTTCCAAAAATTGAATATCAGGGTAATTGATATTCCAAAGAAGCATATGATTGATGTCTTCAAAGTTCACAGGGACTTTAAAAGATAACATCGAATATGAGGTTCACCTTTGGGAACTTGATTCATTGGAGAAGGCATTCAAGGTGGCAAGAAAAGTTGAAAGAAAAATTATGGCAACAAGGAAGTCTACCACTCACAACTATAAAGATGGAAGTTGCTGCTCCTAGCCTTCAACAACCTACAAGGTTGACACCACAACAATTGGAGGAAAAAAGAGCAAAAGGGCTTTGTTATAGTTGTGATAACAAATACACTAAAGGTCATAAGTGCATTGAGAAGAAATTATTTTACATAGATTGTGAAGAGGAGGAAGAAAAGGAACAAGAAACGTCAAAAGAGGAGGATATACACTAGGAACCAACCCTAGAGAAAGAAGAAATGAATCCGACCATTTCTTGTAATGCATTGGCAGGAATTACCACTCAAACTCTCAAGATAGAAGGATATATCAAGTAGAAAAAGGTAATAGTGTTGAGTGATTCGGGCAATACCCATAATTTTATTCATTGTAAGATAGCCAAGGAATTGAATTGCTTCCTATATCCAGCACGGGAGTGTCGAGTGATGGTTGCAAATGGAGGAACTATAAATTGCTCTAGAAAAACTGCCATAATATCAAGCTAACGATGGGGGAATATGTATTGAATAGTCCAATGCTTGCCATTGTTGATTTATGGTAGCATCGAATGTGCTCTAGCCTTGTAACCTTGTATATAGGCCCGGACACATGTATTCCGTAAAACCCAGAAATGGTTTTGTAAAATTCCATTTAGAGATGGTTTAATTAAAATAATTAATCATTTTTTAATGTTTTTCTAAGTCTACACTTTGGGAAACTGATTAATTAAAGGGTATTAATTAAACTAAGTGTGAATCTTCTAGATAAAGTCATGGATCACCTCCAAGTTAATCTTAGCCCTTGATTATGTTTTAATCTTGGTCGTTGAAGGTTCAACAGAAGAATATAAGGAGGGTGAGGGGCCTATGGAAAATATGATGTGACACTTGAGCCGTTGAGCATTTTTGATTTTTGTGTGAGGAGACACAGCTTTTGATCGAGGATCAAATCACTAGGGCTGGGTTTGCTAAGTGATCAGATCCAGAGAGGGGCAGAAGCAGAGATTGGTCAGGTGGACCAAGAATACATTTCAGAGTGAGACAACATTTACGCAGAAGAGAGACAGCGCAGTTTCCTGCAGAGGTGACACAGTTCTTGCAGAGAATCATGCAGAACCAACGCAGTGTCTCTTGGAGTCAGTGTGGAGAAAGCTAGAGGCTGGGGTTCTGAGCCACGAGGGCCAAAATCCAGCTTCAGATCAGCTAGATCAGCTACAGAGAAGGGTGACGCAGTTCCTCAAGCTTGCCCACACAGGCTTACGCAGATCCAGCGTAGGCAATCGCGCAGAGGTAGTGAGGGCTTCACCAGCACTGTTTTTGATTAGTCGAAGACTTGCTGAGTGAGGTATATCTCACAATTATTTTTGTTGTCCAGATTTCTCTGAAGGGTTTGCCGGATGTTGGTACCCTAGTTGTTTTCAAGATTCTGCTGCTTAATAATACAAATCCTCAGATCTGCTGCACCGGTTTTCACAAGTTGGGGTTTTCCGTGGACTTAGTCCAAAAACAACTGTCACATGTGGATATTTTTCATTGTATTTTGTTCAGATTGTTTCAGCACTTAGATTTATTTCCGCAACATTATTTGTGTAGACTGCTTTAGAAATTACTTTGATATTTCACAGTAATGAAATAACTATGTAACATAATAAAAGAAGTAATTCAGATTTGTTGCAGTAGGAATCCAGATCTAGGATTTTTGACATGGAATCAGAGCTTATTCAAACTGAAGTGCCAGTGAAACACAAGTGAACTAGCAGATCAACGCTAAAGAGTCTGGGATCTGCGTAATCAGCGACAGACCCTCCCAGAAAATTACGTTGTCCAGGACAGAAGGGCATTTCAGTGCAGAAAGGGCTCCCTTTGAGAGAGTTGACAAAGGGGTAAGATTTTTCAGTTGTAGAAGAGGCAATGTAGCAGATCAGCATAGCTGAAGGACGCAATTACTGCAGAACAGTAAGAGTTGGTGCATAAGCATTAGAAAATTTTGAAAAACACAGTTGTGGATTTCTTGACCTCAGAAGGGTTTTCTTACTCAAAGAAACTCAATTTTTCCCGTGCAGCAGCAGAAGCAGTGACTTACTCCTCAAGGAGTGCGTAAGTCTAGTTGAGCAAAGGGTTAGAAGAAGATTTCAACAAAGTTGAAGGGATGGCCAGCAATGGACTGCGTGACCAAGATAGATTGGAGGGTGCCTCCAACTATGTTATTTGGAAATCAAGGATAGAGTTTCTCCTTGATGAGCATGATCTAAAAGCCCTCATAGGCAGCGCAGTTGCAGAACCTCTTGATGTAGCACACCTGAGGTAATTCAAGAAGAATATGGCAAGAACCAAGCGGCTGATCCTAGATGGAGTAAAGGATCATATCGTACCCCACATAGCTGCAAAGACCACAACTAGAGAAATGTGGGTAGGGCTGGAAAAGCTATACCAAGGATCTTCCGAGTAGCGGAAGATGTACCTTGAAGAGAAGATGCAAAATATAAGGATGAAGAAGGGAGAGTGTTTTGACTCCTTGTCTCGGATTCAGGAAAACCAAGATCAACTGTTCAGCGTAACGGTAGGTCTTGTGCCAGCACGCCTACACTCTCTGGTTAGTGGGAAAAGCCTTCAACCCCACAGGTGTGGTTGGTGGCAAGGAACTCAGAGAAGGGGCTGTCACCTATTCCCAACTCTCTCCGTTTAAGCTATCTCCTAGGTTAGCTAAGGGGGGTGGTCCCTAAAGGAAAACTAAGTTAAAGATGTGAGATTTCTAGGAGAATTGATTGGAAGGAATTACTTATCAAAGATGACTTGATTTCCAATATGTAAACAAGCATATAAGTATATGAGCAATATTCAATGACGTGTTCAAAATATAGACCAGTGCTTTAAAGTAGATAACAAATGCTTGCTCAACAATAAAAATCAAGATATAATGACAATAATCCCACAAAAGAAGTGTTAGACCAAGATCACAATATGCAATTAAATTTGCAACACCAAATAAGGGTATTTGCCAATGAAACGAGATATATCAATTATCCATAAGCATAATGATCATTAAAATGACAACATGCACTGAAATTGTATGTAGAAGCAAATTTCCAAGTACCATAGAATTAAACTTGTTGCAAAATTTAAGGAATTTAAAAAAATGATTGCATCAAAGTGCTTCTTGAGATAATATTTGCACGTGAATCTTTAGACCGTCAAGATAGCAAAATAAAATTTGGGAACTTTGCAATGTAAATGTGATGAGATAGTGTTCTTGGTTTATTTTATTAATTAGTTCTAAAGCAATGTTACAATTGAACTCCTGTCCCCAGACCTCACCCTCGCCCGAAATTCGGATCTCACAATGAGGAGTCCATAGGGGTGGAGAGTCCCTAATGTCTATACAACCAACTTAAGTTGGAGGTTAATTTTTAGAGACGCAAGTCTAGCATGCAAAGTGAAATGCCTAAATGATATGGAAATGAGTTTGCAAGTGCTGTGTAAAAGATGGAGATGATTCAATTAAATATGCTTCATAGTTGGAACTTAGAACAATAACTCAAGTTGCCATAAATTGAAATGCTATGCTTCTTTACTTGTAGTATGTTGTGAAACTTATCCAAATGAGGCGTAGATCACAAAACATAAGTAAGTGATGGCAAATGAGATTGCAATTTAGGAAATTTAAATGACTATGTGATCTAAGCAATTAACGAAATGAACATATGAGTTACTCACATGCAACTAAATTAGGTTAGCAAATGAAATGATGAATGCAAGTGATTTGGTTAAAAAAAGAAAAAGAAAAAGAAAGTTAACCACTCAAGAGGATTTACTCCCTCTAAGTGAGTAGGCGAGATACCATGGGAAAAACTTCCCAAGCTCCCTCAAGAAAAGTCAGCTCTTTATTAATGAAAGTGAGGCCCTCTTATAGAAATGAGGGGATTTGGAAGAGCTTACAATATCC